>JBBPLA010000014.1:0-18810 GCA_038089515.1 Leccinellum crocipodium
GGATCATTCTACAATCCAGTGTACTGTCCACACATATTCCCACGACATTCCATGACGTCGAACAAGGACCGTCTTTATGTCGTCCTCCATGCTCGCGGCGCTGCTGCAACAATGCCAGAAGCAGAGGATCGGTATGTTCCAAACCCTTCTGACCTATTGCGCATCCAATCTAATGCTGAAATTCAAGATTCCATTGGACCCTTGTGGTCGCTCCGAAGATTGAAAAGTCAGGCAAGCATGGAATCAGACTCCATGCCAAGAATATCATCCGCGACGGCCATGAAGTATGGGTGTGCGAGCAGGCCTCCATTGATGTAGGCGCGAGTAAATCGACTCTTGTTCGCGTGCGTATCGCGAAGATATTGGATACTCCAGGTCTGCTGGACGTGTTGAGCACTATCCCAGTCCGTTCTGAGTCACCAGGCTGGAATTGTGTCTCATGGGTCCAGGAGTCGTTGCAGAAGCTGCAATCATTGCAGCAAAAGGGGGAGATCATAGGAACAGGCAAGTTGGAATGGGAGGATGTTCGTGGTGCAGCAATGGCGTATGTGAAGAAGAAGGCTGATGAGGGTCGCTTCGAACGATCGGGACACTGGGACATTAACAAGATTGCAACATGGGACTTGTTGACAGACAGAGAAACCACGCCCTGATCGGCGCTTTTGTACCATACATCCATACTACATTGTGTTTGAAAAACAAAACGAGGATGGATTGCCTATTACCATAATATTTAGAATGAGAGCACGCCAGTCGATGGACTACACCCCATTGAATGTCAACTACAGACAGCTGTCATCTAAAATTGGTTCCATAAGTGTGATTGGTATCATCCTTCCAGCTGAGTTTACTTACATACCAGCCGAACCAAACCACGGGAATGCACCAAAGTATTTCAACCGCAAGGTTTCCATCTCGACTGCCTGTGGCATAGGTTCCAGAAAGCGGTCTGCCTCCTTTGTCCACCACCTATTCATCGGACTTTCCTGGAGGCATACCGACGTGTATTCCCAATAGTTCGGATACCACCCAGCCGTTTCCCAGTCTATAATGCCGACCACCGTATCTCCACGCACTAGAATGTTGAAGGTGCTGAGGTCGCCATGGGTGAATACTGGCGAGGGCCAAGGTATGTTCTGCATTCGAATCATGCTTCCGATTTCGGGATAGTTCTCTGGAGCCTCCTGGATTCCATCACGAATGAAAAGGTGGAAGTCCTGGATGTTGTTGAAAGGTCCAATGGTGAAGGATGTCCCAGCGAAACGTGAGTCATATAGTGGTCCCCCGATGGCATTCGATATACAGCAGCCTGGTGCTGGAATGTTCCTCATTTCATCCACTATTTTCCTCAGCTGGCTGAAAATCCTCGCCTTCGATTCTTCTGATCTCGTTTCCCACGCACGTGCAAGTGTCTCGCCCTTTATCCTGTCCATCAGAATATATGTACAGCCTTTGTGCACAAATGCGCAATGAACCTTTGGAACAGGAATGGAGGTGTGTTCAGCTATGAATTTTAGAGTGAACGCTTCAGACAGCTGAACGAGGTGTCCATATTTGACACATAACATGTTCGTGAGAAATAGGATTTTTCCGCATTGCGGACGAAATGTTCTGGCAACCTTGATGGCCGCTATCAGCATGGATCGACGGAAGGGGGTAGTATCTCCAATATTCATCTGGCTCTGTTCACTATAGAAATAACCTAAACACTGCTGTCAATGGGACATATTGGCTGACAAAATACCTTTCACGTATATTCTCCATATCTCTCATTGCAAGATCCAAGATCTCCGAATGTACCGCGGTTCACCTGTATATCTATGAGAGAAAGTTCGGCTGGCGCAGGACGAGTGGAAGGTCGCCTGGTCTCGGTAAAGTCCCACCTTATATATATAGATGGCCGTGAGAATATATGACAAAGCTCCATGACAGATTTAATTTTAGATATATTTCCAAATGAAGGAGCTGTCTTTCCTTGATTCAAAGTTAGGATCAATGTCGATTCAGGCTGACAGGCCTGTGTAGTCATGTACATCAATTCTAAGCCATGTTTCATAAATCGAATAAAGTGTCGCAGTTGTCCCTGATGCAGGTTTGGTCAAGCTCGGTCAAGCTCGGTCGGGCTCGGTCAGGTTCGATGCATACTGACAGACCTGTGCAGTCAAGACCATCAATCATCAGCCAGTTGTAATACATACCATCAAGTGTTTGAGTACTTCACAAGAACTTTCGGTCAAGCTCGGTCAAGATCGGTCAGGCTCGATGCATACGGATAGGCCTGTATAGTCATGCTCATCAATTCGACGGACTGTTAAATACATGCCATCAAGTTTCAAGGTGTCTTTGATCGTGTTTGAGTCAAGCTCGATGAGGCTCGATGCATACAAATAGGGCTGTACAGTCTTGCACATCCATTGTATGCAATGTTTAACACCAACCATCAATTTTCTGGGTGTCTCTAATGATGTTCGAGTCAGGCTCGATCAAGCTCGATCAAGTTCGGTCAAGCTCGGTCAAGCTCGATGCATATGAATAGGCCTGTATAGTCCTGCACATCAATTGCACGCAATGTATAATCCTTGCCATCAAATTTTCTAGGTGTCTCTGGTGGTATTTGGTCAGGCTCGATCAGGCTCGGTCAGGCTCGATCAGGCTCGATGCATCCAAACTGGCCCGTGCGGTCCTGTATATCAATTGCTCACAATATATGATACCAACCACCATTTCTCTGGGTGTCTCTGATGATGTTTCAGCTGGGCTCGATCAAGTTCGGTCATGCTCGGTCAAGCTCGATGCATACGAATAGGCCTGTATCGTCCTGCACATCGATTGCACGCGATGCGCAATACTTTCCATCACATTTCTGAGTGTCTCTGGTGGTGTTTTGGTCAGGCTCGGTCAAGCTCGGTCAGGCTCGGTCAGGCTCGGTCAGGCTCGATGCATCCAAATTGGCCTGTGCAGTCTTATACATCAATTCTACGCGATGTTTAATACCTGCCATCAATTCTCTGAGCGTCTCTGATGATGTTTCGGTCAGGCTCAATTAAGCTCGGTCAAGCTCGGTCAAGCTCGATCAGGCTCGATGCATAAAAATTGGCCTGTGCAGTCTTATACATCAATTCTACGCGATGTTTAATACCTGCCATCAATTCTCTGAGCGTCTCTGATGATGTTTCGGTCAGGCTCAATTAAGCTCGGTCAAGCTCGGCCAAGCTCGATCAGGCTCGATGCATAAAAATCGGTCTGTACAACCCTGTACATCAATTGTATGCCATGTTCCATACCTACCATAAGGCCTCTGGGTGTCTCTGACGTTCTTTCAGTCAGGCTCGATCACGCTCGATCACGCTCGATGCAAACTGACTGGCAGTGCAGTCATGCACATTAATTATCAGGCATCTGAATTCCCCTCATCGGGTGTCCCAGTCATCCCTGATGAAGATCCGGTCAGGCTCGGTCAAGCGTGATGCATACTCGGCACCCACAGGTGGTGCATTCGTGCATAATCAATGCGAAACCATGTTGTATGCTTGATGTAAGTTTTCTCTTCGACATTCTACGAAACAATACTCAACATTCTTGTTACTATACAGATTATGTTGCGATGCTACCTACGTAAGGTATAAGTTATCCAACTGCACAATGTGTGTATACAAAGCCCGTGCAAACGTGTCCAACATGGATCGGTTTGTAGTGTCCTCCACGACCTTTAGCCACATGCTCATCGTCGGAGATCTCTCTATCTCGTTGACAAAATATGACGGGTTGCCTTCTTCGTCAAATATGAGGCCGACGTCCATCCGGAAGAATACGGTCAAGCTTGACTTGCTTCCAAAAGGGTTCGACTCCTGTTGCACCAATCCCCTGTATACCTTCTCGATGACGTCTCTCAGCTCCTCCCAACCCCGAACGCGATCTTGTATGTCACCACTGTGAGGGTTCACCAACATGGCACTCGTAAGTGGAACAACGTGACGATTCAGCCAGAGATTTCTGAACGAAATATCATGCTAGTCAGTAACCCATGATCGTGTTGCTGACGGACGTGACGCACCTGATCTCCTCCAAGGTCAAAAACTGCCACGCACGCTGACCATGCCAAACGTTTTTTTCTGGCATCTTCACTGTATGGACGACCGATATAATCCGTCCTCCGACCACAAAGCACCTCCATTCGCCGTACGTGTCCAACGTATCCACGTACTCTTGTGACACCCATCGTTGCTCTGGCGCCGACGTCCTTGCATTCAACGTGGACCAATTCCGAAGGTTGTTGAGTTCTTCGCGTGCTTCCATAGACGTTCGCCCATTTCCTTTGATGGATTGTTGTGGCATAATTACATGGTCACCACAGTCGCTCTGGCTCCTCTTGAGGACAGTATCAGGGGGAATCGGGCATCCGGGAGTGAGCAGAGTTGTCCTTGGTCTCTTCCATCCTTGAGACACGGCAATCATGTCGAGTATCATTACCGTATTCCATTTTCGTGATGCGAACTGAAGCGAGGGCACCGGAGGCCAGAACTTGACGACATGCATCAGAACAGCCAATGTGGCATCATATGCCATCCGATCGTCTCCTCGAAGGGCATATGCAGACTGTTCATGCCTAAAATATTCAGTGTCGATGTTTGCAATCGCTGTCGATGTGATGCAGACTCACTCGATATCGATGGTATAATCGAGACCTCCGATGATCAAGTCTTGAGATCGTATGAACGCCCAGGTATCCTTGTGTTCTTCCTTGCGAGGATCGATGAGAACATTCTTGAAGTCCTTCCAGTTCATGTACGACACGTCGAACGTCTTCAGCCCATCTTTGCTGCGATGCTCAGATAGACACAGAATTGCCCACAGCTGTCCGCGATAATAAGATGACTTCTCATTAACCCACGCTCCTGAAATACTCACCCACTCGGTCATCAGGTACGATGTCCCTTCACCATCGTCCACGTCGTCCTTCGTCGACCTTGACTTTTTGTAGTATCCGATCAGGTGTTTGATTTGCTTGAACTTGTCCTTCTTCAGGCATCGCTTAACCCATGCAAGATGATAGGCCACGTCGTCGATGTAGTCTTTTGAGCGAGTGGGATCGGGGACATATAAGAGCTTGATGGTCTTCGGCACATCTGCAGCAGGCGTATACAGAAATGGATTGATGTTCTCCGATTTTGATGACGTAGCTGATCCTACAACTGAGACGGAGCGACTTGCGCTATACGATGAACTGCTGCCAACGCCAGGGATCACCAATCGTTCGACTATGTCGTTATCTTCGTCCTCCTCCTGGTCCCCCATGTCTTCATCCACGGGACCTGCAATGTTGGTGGGGTCATCTATGTCCATTGCTGAATCATCACTGCACAGATACATCATATGATTACACGTCCTATTTCTGTGATATAATATGCTCGTACTTACTTGTGTTCTGAAAGCGGTGGCCAGCTTTCGCGTCCGTCCTTCCAAAATGGAATGTTCTTGGAGAAAAATAAATTGATACGTTCGTCGCTGTGATTCAAATCCAGCATCGAGCAGATTGCTGCGCCATAGTCGCTTTGCTTTGCTGTTCTCACTAATCGGCCAGAGGATGCTTGACAACCAGGGTGACAGTCGGGGTGCAAGTCACTCCTCCGAGCATGCCGAATACAGCTGCTGCCTTCCTTTGGCCAAAGGATAGAATACGACCGCGCGTTCACACACACATCCTTGCATGTATGGTTACAGACCTCAAAGCCAGATTCGCGTATTCGAGGCTTTGCGGAATCCCGAGGCATGGTAGCGATGGACGAGGTCAAGGACGGATGAGGGAAGTGGCGCAGAGATGGTGGGTGAAAGAAAACAACAAGTGGCTTCAAGTTGACGTGCCGCCACCAACCGACGGTCGTGGTACGCGTCGCGTGTATTACATAATTAATATCACGTTGTGGACACCAAATAAGGTGTACAATTGAATACTACGTATTTTACAACAACCAATTTTAGGTTAGTACAGCTACGAACGTTTTCCCATGCCCATGGTTTTCTTTTTCTTGGGTGGCGATTCAGTCGTCGTGACATCTGTTTTGCCGAATGAATAAGGACGAGGAAAACACCAAAATAAAAGACATACTGCTTGTGGTACGCTGGCGCTTCTGAGTAGTACGACTCTGCCTCGTGGCGATTTTCGAAGTCGTCGCAACCTTCGAATTGATCGTTGACGTATTTCGCACTAGCATTCACCGTCATAATCACCTTTGAATGAAATGTTTCGTAAACTCACCAGAACGCCTCAACACCGGATCGGCGGTAGCGCGCGATTTCTCCTTCTTTATCGGGACCTTCTTCTTCCGCGGAGGTGTCTCATCTTCGCTGCCTGGATCCGACTCGGTGCTAGGAGGTTTCTCGTCCTCTCCATCGCTATCGCCATCTTCATCGGACTCTTGTTCGATAACCTCTGGATCAAACGGGTCACGTGGTTCCCAATCCAACTGTGACCACGTTGTTGTGTAAGGGTCTCCTGGAAAGTCGCATATGTTATGAACGTGAATATCTGACAAAGCAAATCCAATGACACTCACTGATGAATGGACGATTCGTATCGTCATACCAAGCCGCCGCTTCCTTGATCATGTGACCGACGATTTCCTTCGGTATAGCGACGCAGGGAATGGTTCCTCCATACACGCCTCCAGACCATGTCCAATATCTTTTTGCATCTTGCGCGTATGCATCCCAATCTTTGAGTGCATCAGCCGACATGAAATAAAGATATTAAATCGATAGACTCACCTAACTCGCTCACAGTCACTTGGCTGATGTTCGGCATGGCGTCAGTGCGGGATAGACGATAGTTGCTGACAAAGATGGGCTCATGGCGCTTGATCAGAACCTCTCTTACAATGTATCCATCGAGTATCTTCCCGATGGACTGTGCGCCAATCCTCCCCTTCCCATCCGACTCGACGACACATCGGTCCCAGAGCTTCTCGACATAGACGAGATTTTGCGCAAGTACCACCCAAAACGTATATGGCTTGATCTTCTGCTGGCGATGACTCCGAAGGATCAGAGCGAGTGCAAACCTTCTGTATAGGAGAGCCATCACATATTTCGAGTACGCCTTCGGGATCGTGAGCACTTGACGACGTGGCCGGTTGTGGTCATCGACGAGGTTGATAATTGTGTCGTTTCCCGAAGACTGCGATTGAGCTGCGTAGAAACCATCCGCATTGTCCTCGGCGAGCTGAGCGATTTGGTCCTCGCTGGGGCGTTCAGATGGGAAGTCGAAATAGTGCATGGTGGTTGGGGAAGAGATGGTTGTAGTTGTGGTTCAAGAGGTAAAATACGCGAGCCACAATATTTCAACATCCACTAAATCACGTGACGTCCACTGTCCACCTCGGCTAAGCTCGGTTAGAGACAATAAGGTTCAATCACAATGGATAAGCTCGATTAGGCTCGGTTAAGCTCGGTTAAGCTCGTGACATCAGGCTCGATAAGGCTCGATCAAGCTCGGTTAAGCTCGAGACATAAGGCTCGATCAAGCTCGATCAAGCTCGGCGAGGCTCGATAGGCTCGATGAGCTCAAACGAGGTTCTAAACAATATATACAGGTCCCCCATGCTCCATACGGTGGAGTTGTCTATTGTCTGTGTGATCCGCCCCGGGAACAATGACACCGCACTCCATTGTCGTTCGCTTAAGTGCGGAGTTCAAAACCACATACATTTACGTTCGGACTTACAATCAAACGTTCCTTCTTCGCAACTACCACCACCATCCAACAAACATGTCTGATCTCTTCTATCCCCGCAACGTCGCTCGCGACAAATACAACAGGGAGGTCCTCGAATTCATTCCTATGTTGACCTACACCGTAGAACATGCTCCTGGCGATACGATGGCGATTGTTTATGAAACAAAGACTGCTCCTAAGGCAAAACCTACGGTCAAGACGAAGATTCCTGCCGCGTACTATACGCACGTCGAGCGATTCCTCTGGCGATATTACATGTGGTTCGCCGTCTACCGCGCACTGCACATCAAATCAAAAGTACTGTCGCCAACTTCCGTCAGCTTCTTTCAACACATGCTCGTGCTCATGGACACGGCCATCGAGCAATTACTTCTTGGCTGTATCGCATTCGCGGGAGATCTCAACAAAGATAGTCATGTCGACTATTTCGACTACTATCTCACCACGGAGTTCGTTGTAGGCCGCCATGACCCACGAACAGTTGAAGAATGGCGCTGCAAGGTTGAGAATCGCGACTACGATCTCGAACGTATGGATCCATTTCGCCTAGGTATGTCCATTCTAATCCCTCTTGTGATGAACTTCATTGGTTCCTCCGTCAGATTGGGATCTTTACGATGAAGCACTTGGTCCCACGCTGAATGGCAAGCGGTTCGACATGAACGTCAAGAAGGTAGCAAAGCGGGCAGATTTTATTGCCATCGTCGACGCGCTGTCTGCATGGTATGGAGAGCCTCTCCGAGTCCTCACAGCGAAGGAGAAGCAAGCAAATAATGCTGGTAAGTATACCGTTCGCTCGTCATCTCACACTTCATTCATGTAATCTCATACGATTTCAGGGAATGTTGTCGGTAGGCATTCTTCGATTTTATGATAATGTGAAGGCACTAACAAATGATATTGATCCACAGCGACTGATGTCAAAGGCACTGCTGGGGTGGGTGTACAATGGCTGCCATCGACTAGTGAAGAGGACGAGGACGAAGAAAATAGCGACGATGACGACGACGACGAAGACAGTACGAATGACGACGAGGACGATGGGAACGATGGCAAGGACGATGTCGACGCAGAGGGAGAGGTCGATCTCAATGCATACAGCATCGTCGCGAAGGATGACGGGAAGGCAAAGGAGGCGCAACCGGAGGAGAGCTCAGAGAAAGGTGTGCGCGACAACAACGACAACGACAAGGGAAGCAAGGGGAGTATGGAAGTGGAAAAGGAGATCGTCGACAAGGAAGACAAGGCAGAAAAGGTAGGGTTGGCAGTGGAAGAAGAGACGATGCAGGAGGTAGTGGCAAAGAAGATGCAGGAAGCAAGTGCAACAGCGCCACATGGAGCAGACAACGAGGAGCCCACGAATAACAAGGAGGTTATGAAGAAGGCCAGCGAGGTACCTGCTGCCCCAGCATCGGACGAGGCTGGGAAAATGGAGGTAATCACTCCGAACGTCGAGGACAGCGGTATGTGTTCTCCTAATCTTTTCTTTATTGCATCTTCACATTTCCATCTAGCTACATCTAGCCAAATGATAGCTAGTACTGTGGGAACCGGTATGTATCTTATCCATACATCATGGACCCCGTCTGACAGTGTCAATGTAGACTCTAGCATCTCCCCTCCTCCCCCCAACCAACTCGCCGCCAAGTCCTCGACAGGTCCCACGACCAGCGTCGATCCGTTGAACTTTATAAATCCGGATCTCCTAAGTGTGTTAGATAGATCTTATCTCGGTTAGTATAATTGTCTCAAACCCATCAATGCATTTCATAAGAATCATAAATTAAAATCAGCGCATCTTCGTGAATATGATTCCTCGAGCGATGAAGTGCCGGAACAAGAGCCACATCATATATTATCATCCGCTAACATCACCTCTGACTCGGAGAGCTCTGCATGTCATGGAATTAACTGGTTAGGTGTGTGACGCTTCGACGAGATTTACTTGAAACTGACATATATTACAGACCACGACTACACCTCGTTTGATATATTTCAAGAAGACTATGATCATCATAGTCTTTCTACAGCACTTCCAGAGGAGTCAACATCGAACATTCCCACCTCTTCTGATCCTGATGCGAGTGGGCTGGGTATTTTCACTGTTCAGGTAGAGTCGGCATTTAATCATCCAGCTCAAAAAATCACAAAAAAGAAGCAAAAGGTAATGACCACCATGCACATCACTCAAATACAATCAAAATCTCAGTCATGATCACAGATGGCCACTGCATTGTCTCTATCCAAGTCGATTACGCCACCCCCATCGTCATCGACATCATCCAGAGATAGTCTATTTGAAATGCTTCCATCAGTTTCTGATCAACCTGGAACCCCTCGTAAGTAGATATTGAAAACGAAATATGATCACGTGTACTACGTGAATGTCCACAGCGATTGATACATCGGCTATACGCAGAAGGGGCCGTCCTCGTGGATCTCATTCAACAAGGGCTCCTATGACAGCTGGACGAATGCAACTGCGCAGCACATCCGTGCAGATAGTGACAGGTAAATTTTACATGCTCCTCCTCACCAACACAACAATCGAACATATATAAATAATATATAGATGAAGACAGTCAGGCCCTAGCTATCAAATGTCACAAGGATGAAGTCAAATCTCAGAAGGTTCAACAGAGAGGTGGTAGACAGCACAAAGGGAAAGCTAGAGACGTTCCACAATTGCAGGTAGAGATGGAACCTGATCCGGACGTAAATGCTAAGCACGCTCTGCGAAATATCACTCTCACTGTCAGCCCAACCAAGAAGAAGGTTACTCCTGTCAGTCGAAAGGGAAAGGGTATGTTTCATCATCATAGAATTCGATATCTACATCTCTGACATTGGTCCTGCAACAGCCACAAGTCCTGGTGTAATACTTCAGCACCAGGTGAAATCTGAGGAAATAGGAACTACCATTCGGACTCATGTAAAGAGGATGGCAATCCTTTGTCAAAAGGATAGATCATTGCTACACAAGGAAGTGAGCTGGTTTTTTCTTTCGGAATATTTCTTGTGTCATGTCTTTCACTTATTAACTGTATCAAATTAGGTGATTGATGGTTTGGCATCTATTCAACAGTTGAAAGCAGATCAGCCCATATTATTCAAGACATGGAAGACAAGATTGGCAAATGATGTAAGCTTTTGATATGCATACATTATATGTTGATGATGACGATTTTTCTATAAGAACATCCATGCGAATGAGGTTTTGATTATTGGACATTATTTCAAACATCTACTCAAGGAGAAGGTAGAGGTTGATACTCAAACAAAAGATGGCTTCATGTCACTAGTCTTGAAGTAGTAATTGAATGGATATGTACATAGTGTATTATACCCATTGACTGCATCTGCTACAGTAAAAGTAGTCATATTGAATATGCTTACTCACTTCTTCAAACATAGAAGCATCAATGGTCTGTCTCCAGTTATCAGGAACTGTATTGACACCCAGTATGCTCATGGCATCAAACACCCTCCATAGTGCCATGACATCTTTCCCATTTCCCACAATACCACGGTCACCACCTTTCTCGATTGGAATGCGAAGAATGGCTTTCAAGTCGCTGTCTAATCTGATACCAGAAAGTCTGGTATCCTTTTTCACTTGGGATGGAATGCTGGATCCATCAGATGGAAGCTGGTCGAGACAACTGATGTGAAACCACATGCTACATTTCCGGCAGTATCGTTGTATGTCTTTGCCTGGTTGATATGGTTTGCTGCAACCATCACAAGCATGGATCGATCCCTGTGACACAACTACTCAGTCCCAGAACCATGCTGATGAAGGCTATTCACTTGCCAGGATATCATATATAATGAATGTTTTCCTTGATCGTCCAGACTTGATTACTTTTTTTTCCTTGACATCCATATGCCAGCGCATGTACATGTCATTCGATCCAATCAGTTTTCCATGTGATGCTTTCTCATCGAAGTGGATGATATTTTCAGTACCTAGAATGTTGTAAGCAATTATTCTTACTTCATAGTTACATTCTTCTCACGTTCAAGGCAAGCTGCCTCTACCAAATCTTTGTCTTTGGATAGTATTAGCTCATTTTCGCCCATGAACTCTGCAAACCTTGTTGTTATGTTAGCATACAGTACACACCAACTTGGAAAAGTAATATACCATTGTTGCTTCACATGTTCCTTGTTGTGATACCACTGGACCTGAAGCCATGGAATGTTTTCTATGTCTCCCACCTATGGCAGACAGTCATTGGTCCATGCAATGTTAGCAATATTCAGGTCAAACCTTATTCTTCCGTGTTTGGACTCTGATGTCCAGTAGTCGCGCATGCCATGCTTCATCAGACTCAGAGAAGACAACAATGCTATGGTAAGAATAAGTGGAATGTTCTGTATCACTTTCTGAAAACTTACTTGTCACCAATGTGAAAGATTCCAGTGCCTTTACAATCAGATAGATGAAACATAAATATGATGTAGTGTGAAAAAATGGAATGCTTACAACTGGTCTCCTCATTGGACACTGAAGAACATGGGTAAACAACATTAATGGCATGTATGAGCACCTACAAGTCAAGGTAGCAGAGCTTGGCATCATTGCAAACTCTTGTTCTGTGGGTTCTGGAATGCGTCGAGGCATGGTGGGCAATGTAGGAAAGAGAAAGCAAAAAGGAACCCTCGCATATTTGGTGCTGTATAAGCGAATTATGTAATTGGAACGCCACAATGTGTTGATTTACTGCTAAACTCACACAGCGGTTTATGTAAGTCAATTAATCCTACCTGACACCCTGACTTATTTTGATAGTGCAACATTTTCGACATTCCACATCATTTAACACCATGGCAAACTCTGGTTCTAACTCTACATTCAAGGATATCATCAATGAAATCTGTCAAGGCGATATACCATCTTCACCCATGTCTACACAGTCTATACAGGAAACAGCACATTTTACTTTCGAGGATATAGTCAACAAAATATGTCAAACTGATCAATCATCCTCTCCCGTATCTACACAGTCTGTCCAGGAAACATCACATTTTACTTTTGAGGATTTGATCAATCAAATCTGTCAAACAGATCTACCATCTTCTCCCATCATGGCTTTGGAATCTCCCACTGTCTTGAATGCTTCATCCAATACACCATCCCCAATTCAATCATCTTCCTCATACTACCATAGTGTTTCAGCATCATCACCTCATATGGCAGCATCTCCTATTCATCAAGCACCTCAATCGTTCGAGATGGTAGTGCAAACTTGCTCCGAACAATATCAAGCCATTCATGGAGACAGTGATGAAGAAGGCACCTCTGACTCCTCTCAGCATAGTGACTTTGAACCAGAACTGGATAGAGAGTCGATACGAATGGAATCACCAGGGTATAATGAACACCAACCACAGATTCCTGTTTCCCAAGAGCATGTGGCAAGTTGAGTAAATCTTGCATTTATTAGTTCATATATTGATTGTAATTCTGCTAGAGTGTGCCATGGCTCGCCCATCTATGTGGGCACGTGCCTACGCTGCTATTCCAACTTTGATGTCTCATGCTTGGGTGGATGGTGTAATCCTAGACTTTTACCTCATGTCTGTCTGGTATTCCATGACAGGCCGGACTCATATTCGCTTTGTGGACATCACATCAGCCATGCCTTCATTTGACCTACTCAGAAATCATCGGATGCCCTCTCCAGAAGAGATCAATCTCTTTCAACAACGATACTATGTTAACTCGACTGCTCCTGATACCTCTCGCCCTATTGGCTTCATTGTTTTCCATCACCAACACTACTTCACTGTTGTGTTTGACTATGCTGCTGCCATCGCCTATGTTCTTGGAAGAAGGATCAGCAAGGACTGTGAACACTTTGATGAAGAACTCGATGACTGGGAAACATGGAGAGGACCATTATACTGGAATAGACTAGCAAGGCTCCATGGGATTAATCCTGGGAATCCCAACGAGGTCATTGTAGTCACTCACAACTGGCCTCAGAATGGACGAGACTGCGGTCCCATTGCTGCATTTGTTCTCAAGCATTTTCTGGACAGTGGATTAGGTGGTTCTAACAACGACATATATTTCCCTGTTATCCCCTGTGGTCACCAACTCCGCTTGCAAATGTTAGGTGCTGTCAGAGAGGCCTGTCGAATGTCTTGGGCAGACTATAACATACTCACCACCACTCATCTACAAGAGGATGACATATGGTCAACTTGGGATGACACTGCTTTCGTTGCTGATGAAGACCTTACTGCGATGGAAAATGAAGCCTCTGGTCAGCAGTATGCACCTGTGGTCCAGGACCTCAACATTGTCTGTGCAAACTGTACAGTCTGTAATAGACAACCAGGAACTGATGAGTTGATAGAACTCGAAATCCCTGATGATGAACCACTGAGAGACGATGAAGAAGATACGGGTACAGATGTAGAAAATGTTCAACAGGAAGATCTCTCTTCGAAATCCAAGGCCACACGACTACGAAAGCTCTTTAGGTTACATCCAGACACTAGGAATGCTCGATGCAGAGACTGGATGCCTACATATGCTGTGAAGGGAAGAGTACAAGATCAAGACAAGCAGACCACAAAGTCTTCTTCAAATCAACGCAAGCATGTTAAGGACTGGTCACAGGGCACCATGTTTCGCTTTCCCAGACCAATTGCACCCATAGATCTTCCAGCATTTACAAAGCTTCGATGGTTGCCATTCAATCGCAATTTTGATGATTATGAGCATGCTCCCACCTATGAGAGTATGCAACCATATCGTAATCGCTATGAATTCGTCATAGAACCCTACTATCGCCAGGGAATATGGACCATGTTTAGAGACTATGGTTGGAGGATCCTTCCCAGCTTCCATCAAATGTTTTATCTTGGTGATCCTCTTTATGTGCTGGATCATGTCATGGTGGTGGGCATGCCAGATGACTATGACACTGCTCAACAAATCTCAAGTCGGGTTACTGGTAGGCATCTGAATATGTCTCAAGTATTTCTGACCCACATCATTCTAGGTAACTATTCCCTGGGACGTCTTCCACTCCTTGCTTTCGACTATCAGCAAGATGTCGATGTTCATGATGTCTCTGTCTATGGTGCAGCAGAGATGCTCGCATTGGGAGACGTCGATTCCAAAGCATCTTTTGATGCATTTGTTTGTGGTCGAAGTGGAGACAATCATATCTGTGTTGATCTCGAACGAGATCATGTGCCATTGGATTCTGCTGACATCAGTGTGTCTGCAGACATTGATAGTCTCATCTGGGTTACCTGCCAACCTTATTTTCGAAAATCTTCTTCCATTCATCTGGGTCCTATCTTGGACAAGCAAGCACCCATCAAGAAGCATAACCATGTCTATGTCGAAATACTTGTACCACAATCTGAAGAAGATGCTGGAGCTTCAGGAGAGCGATCTGAATGGTGGTCAATGCCTTGTGCCCTCAGCTCCATTCCCCATACTTCCTTTGGCAATGTGGGTAATGGTTCAGGTGCTCTCAATGTCTACATCTTCTTTCCTAGAATGATTCACCGTGATGAGCTTTCTGGTCGACGAGCTACAACCATTCCAACAGAGGTTCTAGACTATTTCTGGTCGAATGTGCTACTTCCTGCCATAGACAAAAATGTAGGAGATGACGAGGCTCCCTATGCTGCTCTTACTCTACCAGAGGTCAGATACAAGTCACGCAAGAATGGTGCCCATTATCGAAAACCTGGTCGTCCAAAGGCCATTCCATTTCCTCCTGGTGTATGGAAGAATATCATCGAAACCATGCATGAAATCATACAGACAGAGCCAGAACGCTTCACCCTCTTTGGATCGTTCTTTTTCGTTGTGGAAGCCAAAGGTATCAAACTATGGACAAAGACATCCTCGCCTCTTGAATCCCTTTTGATGGAGTTTCCTGCCTTGGACTGGAATCACATGACTGATCGCAAATATGGAGAACTAGTCATCGATCTTGGGATTACCTTTCATCCAAACTGGACAGAGCCCTTGGTTGGTCTATGGAGATTAGAGCAACTTGAGGCATCTTTTGGAGCATCTGGATTTAACCGTGGCAACATTCATCACACTTGCACTCTAGGACAATATGGAGGTATTCAAGCTGAGATGAGCCAGGAAAGAGCTCGAAGAACTCAAATATGCTTCAGAAGCGCATACAATCTGGCCTATGAGGCAGTCCGTCCTAATGACAACTCTCCCATATTCGTCATGGACAAGGATGCCTATTCATGCAACCCACGATTCATGCAGGAGTGTAACCTCGCTATTGAGATGTATGAGGGGAAGGCCAAGGAACGCTCCTATGGCGTTCGAGATGAGTATAGATTGAGTGGCTTTGCTGCCATCAATGTTCTACACAATCTGGACATGCTGGTGTGTTGCCAAAAGTATATCCTGTATTATCTTATTGATAGGCCTTGAACAGACTGAACGCTATCTGAAGTCTCAGCCCATGCTTTGGATCTCTTCTGCAACCTGGTTTAACTTCTTGGCTAGGCGACTTAGGGAGCTACAAAGCACACAGATCAGCTTTCGACGGATTGAACCTCCTAACATGGGCATCTTGACTGGGGTCATCTGCAATATGATTCGCAGCATCAGCAGCACACCAATCATCTTGGACTTTCATGTCCGTGAGTCTATGGCCCTTCTTCGATTTTCCCAGATCTGTGAGCGGTTTGGAATGTTCTTCCTCTTTGATCTCGATCTGGACCATATACCTTGCCTGCCGGATATCCAAGAACTGGATGATGCCAATGTCATGTCTCTTGTACAAGGCAAGGTTACTGATCGTCAAACCACCTCCAAGCAACTATGGCCAGTGTTGCCTATGGTGGATGAGCAAGATGTATATCCCATAGGTGATAAACCAACTTGGCAAGCTGTCATCACTGCTATCGCTGAAAGGCCATGGGAATTGATGCGACCTTGGAGATGGGACACACGATTTTCATGTTTGGAACCAGTTCTTGGCAAGATCTTTGTCGACTTTACTTGTCAGATATGGCTATTTCTGAACCGAAACTGGCTAGCAGATCCCAACAATATTCCTTCTCCTACTGGCTTTCAAGAGGCTATGGAATGTTGGTCTGTGGAGAAGGTATATCTGACAGTGACTGCATGTGCCTTTGAAGCTTGCAATGCGAATCTACCTGGGCAGCTACCACGTGGACGGCCACAGACTCCTTTCTCTGGTCGAGCATCCATCTTCTTTCCATTGCCAGAGGATTCATATCATTCTAAATCTCCTTGGAATGCATTTCGAGTCCGACCAGGCTATCTGTGGCAATTTCATGAACTCATGAAGGATCGTGATGAACAAGAGCGATTTAATGTCATGGACAGATTGGGAGAAATCTTTTCCCATCTACAGTGTCTTCCCATGGCCGAGCCAACCTCCACCAAGCGTCTTGGGAAAGTGTGGACTATCACCAAGCGAGAAAAGGTTCAATTCATAACCAATCCCATGTTTTACAAGATACTTGGCTTGGCAGAGAGCAATACTGTGATTCGTAGAAGGGCTGGCCCACGTGCTGTCAAGGCTACTGCAGAGTTCACCTTGGATATGTATCGTTCAGCTGGCTATGATGAATTGGTCGCACGTCAAAGTATCTACCTGGAACGACAGAGGTTACGTCTGGCTAGAGAGCGGAAATCTAAAAGGACTAAAAACTGCAGAAGACCTCCACCACGAAGGACCACAGTGGCTTCAGTCCAACCCATACAGAATCAAGATGATCCTTCTGAAATACCTGACCATGATGAATTGATGAAGGAGTTATTTGGTTCAGAAGATGAAGACACATTGATGAACAGTGATAGAGATGTGGATATGGATTATGCTGAAATGGAAGGGAAGCATCAAATGGATCAAGCGATGGAGATAGATGGTGACAGTGAAGAGTATGATGAGGACTATAACATGGTCGATGAATAATGGAATCTTGTATATCATAAAAGATTACATTTGGAACATAGTGTGGAGATACCCCCCTTCTACCTTCCTACCATCCCATATCAATTTGGAAGTGCATCTGGAGTACTGTCTATTGACCGTCCCATGCTTTCACATATGCTATAAACATATTCCAACAGTCACATAAGCACTGGCTATTTATTTCAAGTCAGTTCTATTCATACTCCCCTTCTCACCCAATTATTATCTTATATTGATTCAGGAGTATATCTAGAATATTATTCATTGCTTGTTCTATGCTTATACATATACTAGAAACATATACCAACAGTCACATAAGCACTGGCCATTTATTTCAAGTCAGTTCTATCATACCCCCCTTTTACCCCCCTACCATCTCATATCAATTCAGGAATGCAACTTGAATGCTATCTATTGGTTTTTCCATCCTTCTACACATAGTAGAATTATATTCTAACTGTCACATATGCACTGGCTGTTTATTTCAAGTCAATTCTGTCTTACTCCTCTTCTACCTCTCTACCATCTTATATCAATTCAGGAATGCATCTGGAATGCTATCAATTGGTTGTCCCATCCTTCTACACATATCATAATTATATTCTAACTGTCACATATGCACTGGCTATTTATTTCAAGTCAATTCTGTCATACCCCCCTTCTACCTCTCTACCATCTTATATCAATTCAGGAAAGCATATGGCAGGTTATCTATCTGTTGTTGCATCCTTTCAAACATACTGGACAGACCTTCTGACAGTTGTATAACCACATGTTATTTATTTCGAGGTAGTTATAATATATCCCCCCTCCTACCCCATACCATGCCATATCAATTCAGGAATGCATCTGGTCAGTTATCTATTGGTTGTTTGATCCTTCCTAACATACTGGACAGCCCTTCCAACAGTTTTCTAACCACTGGTTAGTTATTTCGAAGTAGTTATAATATATCTCCTCTCCTACCCTCTACCATGCCATATCAATTCAGGAATGCGTCTGGTTGGTTATCTATCAGTTGTTCCATCCTTCCAAACATACTAGACACACCTTCCAACAGTCATATAACCACTGGCTATTTATTTCAAAGTAGTTCTGATATACCTCCCCTCCTACCCCCTACCA
>JBBPLA010000015.1:0-18718 GCA_038089515.1 Leccinellum crocipodium
ATGAGGTATGCGCGTGCTGTGATGTCATAGATAAGAGATAAGGTCACGTGGAGTCACATGACTGATCATGTGACGAATATCAAGTCACGTGATCGAGAAAAGTAAGGGAAATAGTAGGGTTGTAACAATGAGCAGGGTGACGATGACTCACTGATGGATGTTGATGAGAGATGACGGAGCGACTCAGATGGGAAAGAGAGACACAGCACTCTGAGCACCAAATGCAATGAAGGGCTGGTCACGAGCGCAGTTGATGATCGACAGAGGTATGACTTGGAGTGGTTTGAGAACGTGCAGGGTGGCGATGACTCACTGATGGATGTCGATGAGGGACAATGGAGCAACTCGAATGGGAAAGCGATAAGCACTCCAAGCTCCAAATGCAAGGAGGCCGAAAAAGGAAACCCTTGGGACTCACCACCTAAGTGAGCTGCATAGCCACATCTGTTCAAACTTTGCTTACCACATCATGGACCTCGTCCGAACCCCCTACCACAGACCACTGTCTAAAAAACGGACCATTCCTTTCACCCCACAGCTTGTCTCCACCTCTCAACCCATCGCCTCGGGTACCCTTCCAAATTGGCAAGATCTTGCTAACCGCAATGTTCCGAATCACACAAAAACGCCGGGTTGCGCTCGCACCCTTGCCTCTTTCTCTTTCGGCGGCGGTACCACTTGTGGAGATGGAGGAGCTGAGGTCAGAGAGGATTCAGATGGGGAGAACTCAGGTGAGTTGCTGGATCGTTCAGGCGATGTCTTATTTGGCAGTGAGACTCGTGGGGATGGAGGATGTGAGTTTGGATTGGACAGAGATGGGAGGAATGCAGGTGAGACGTGAGCTCGTTCATTTGATCTCGTGGGTCTAACCATCGTTAGATTCGTTTACCGTCTCACAAACTCACATGGCGGCCTCACACCATAGGACAAAGTCACAACTAGGTAAGCACACACCCACCGATGATTATATATAGCTACTAACTACTAGTTATCTACAGCCTTCACCCTCAATGAATGCACTGGGTTCGAAGATGGCGAAGACGTGAATGCCGATGCTGGCACCCACGGACTTACGGCCGGAATGGATGAAGAAAGGGAAAGGACGGGTAAGTCGTCTCACCATTCTCGCCATCTTGTATCTCACTTTTTCAGATGGGGCTTCCATCTTTCAAGCCACTGGCAATCCGCTGTCGACCACCCTCAAGTCAGCGCCAGGTAAGTACAAATTTCCCATCAAGACTTGACATTATACTAACTAATCTATATCTACAGCCTTCTCTGTCAGCACGCCAAGTGGTTCTCGAGACGGTGCAGATGCGAACACCAGCGCTCAAGCCACTGCCCGCACCACCCACACGCATCACAACTGCAACGGACGACTCAAGGTCAGGAAGGACAAGGCAAGCAAGAGGGCAGGTAAGTCGCGAGCTCACCGTTCACTCGATCTCTCGCCTCTAACGATTGAACTAATCCGTCTCTACAGCCTTCCCTGTCAGCATGCCAAGTGCATCTAGAGACAGCACGGATGCGAACACTGGCGTCAAAGACGCTGCCCATACCAGCCACATGCATCGCAACCGCAACGGACGACTTGAGGTTGGGCAGGACAAGGAAAGTGAGAGGATAGGTAAGTCACAAGCTCACTGTTCACGCACTGTCACCTCTAACAATTGTCAGGCTCGTTCGCCATATTGCAGACCCCCCATCCAACGTCGCAACGTAAAGGTAAACTCACTGTTCGGTAATATATAGATACTGACTACTACTGCTACTTATCTATAGCCTTCGCCCTCAAGTCCATCAGGTTTGTGGACAACGAAGATGAGGACGGACACAGACACAGACATGGACATGGACATGGACACAAACACAGAGATGACGACATGCGAGGACCAGTGGTCAGACAGGACAAGGAAAGGAGGAACGTAGGTGAGTCACGAGGTTGCCGTTCTCCCATTCACATAGCTCTAATACTTGCAATCCAGCTTTGAAAAATATGAAGTCAGCGCCAGCGCCACCAGGTAAGTATGAGCTTGCTATGGTGCTATGCATCAATATATACCATCTAACATATATCTACAGCCTTCCCTGTCAGCAGGCACAGTGGACCCAGAGCCCGCACAAATACAAACCAAGACGCTCCTCCGGGCACCACTCACTCGCAACGCAAGCAGGATAGCACTGCTGCCATGGTTGTTAAATGATCGACTCAAGGTTCTGATATCAAGTACGTGTCGTTTCTATTTTATTTACTGTACATACATTTAACTCGGCTGCTACCCAAGCAGCAGGATCTCTGGAAGTAACTCTGCAGGCCTGAAACCTGCCTCCCACAGCACCATCATCAACTCAAACATGCACCGCCAATCCAAGCAATCCAAACATGTGGGGACTGAGAGTGAAGAAACAGAAAGCAGTGAGGAAGAAGAAGATGAGGACAAGGACAATGGCTGTAAAGGAGCGGATGACGCAGGCGAGGACACTCGCGAGGATCAGAACAAGGCAGATGCTTCCGATGCTGAACCTAGGTACCAGACCTGGCCCCCTCAGCATGTCAAGCTACCTGCTAATGCTTTTAGGGCACCGTCTGATGTCAATCAGGTAGGATACATTTTACAGGATCGACTTCTACTAACTATGGACATAGCCCCTTCCAGTTGTAACCAGCACATCCATGCCATGTCCGAAAACCCTCAAACCATCAAATACGAACCCTAAGCCCGTGAACCCCCCTGCAAGGATGGATCGGGCTGACGATAACAATGATGAAGAGACGGAGAGTGAAGCCGAGGCTGGTACCCATCAAGGTCAACACAAGAGAATGAAAGCACATAAGTTTCGAAATGAGGACCTCCCAGGATATCCTCGGAATGCAAAGGCTTGGCAGGAGGGTTACCTGCCCCTCTGGCATGACTATGTAGCCACCCTGAGTGATCCGTGGTCCATTGCGGATGAACTTGACAGTGCACAGGCACTCTGGCAGAAGATGTTCCCAAGACATAACTGGGCCGTCACAAGAAAAGACGAACCTGTTTTCTTTCTGGTATGTACATATGGTATAGTCTATTGAGATATCTACTGATGCATGTCAGACCAAACAAAGAACTTACGAATGGCGGAAGGGATTTGCCAGTCATGCAGGGAAAGCTATTGCAGCCTTCTTTGCTCGTTATGAGGAGTTCAAGACTGCTCAAGCTTGTGCATCTTATGTCAAGTGGGCCATCCCGGATCCCGTCGAGTATAATGATCGGGATGGTAACAAGCTATTGAAGCCTGTTGCTATTTTTCCATACATGTGGAAGGATGTGGATGCTACCAATCCTGCCAAACCAGTAGGTGATTCAGAGATTGTTTTGTATTTTGACTGATCTGATCAATCATGAGGTCGGGAAAGGAGCATTCCTTCATGAGTGCATCCTGGATACCTTTGCTCATCATTTAGAAGTTATACATGATCTTCCGGATGCAAATAGACAAACTGCTAAGGGTAGAGTTCCTGGTGGAGCTCTTGGATTATCAACTGTTGCGGTATATCTATTTCTGCATACAGTCTCCCTTTCTGATCACTTCATAGGTCGAGAGGGCATTTTGTCAGTGGTCCACAGGGAACTTTGTTCCTGCCCCCAAAGGAGAGAAGAAATTCTTGGGGACTATATGGAGCTATGCAACCAATGAGGTAATGAATTCAGTGGATTGGATCACAGATAGGAAGTGGGGTAAGATTCTTGAAGCAGCCAAGGAGTATATTGAGGCCTATCAGGTAAAGGCACCTCAGTCCATTAGGTCAAAGAGTGGGCAGTCGTCAGCTCAAGCTGAGTGTTATGAGGAGGATTCTGAGTAGACTATGTTGCTTAAACCATACTGTCATTGCTGAATGCATTAATGTTTTCAAAGGCTGAGTGATCTGAGATGGATTACTTGTCTGAGAAATCTATAGTACTGTTTAACTGATCATCTGTGTGTCTGTTTAAATTACAAGCTGAATCTCTGATGAAAAGCCAATGAACTTATATATTGATCATCTAATTCTCTGAAATTACAGAAGTGACTTACTACATAGTTCTCTGAAAGGATAAAATAAACTGTATGTCCTATCGAACTGTACCTCTGAAATGACTGAAGTTACTTACTACACAGCTGTCTGAAGGAACTGTTCAACTGATTATCAGACAGACCATACATCTGGACTAACTGAAGTGTCTTACTATATGGAAGTTTGAATGTCTGACAAACTGGATATCCTGCTTCACAAATGATCTGAAAAACTATACATCTTAGCTGACTGAGGTAACTTGCTACATGTAAATTTGAAATACTGATGAACTGGATATACTGCTTAACTGATTGTCTGAAAGAAAATACATCTTAGCTGACCGAAGTAACTTGCTGCATGATGATTGGAGAAATAAATAAACTGGATATACTGCCTAACTTATGACCTGACAGACCATACTTCTTAGTTGACTGAAGAACTGGTAATCTTATGCAGGGGGACACTGAAATGACTGAATGGCTGAGTTATTATCTAACTGACAGCCTGCTAGACTGAGTGCCTGAATGATGATGGAACTGACAGCCTGTCAGACTGATTGTCTGATTTCAGAAGTAGACCTAAAGGAAATCAGAAAAATTCTGATTGACTGATTGACTGATTAATCTTAAATGCCTGAAATAAGGCATGTAAGATGTATTCAGGCAATTCAGAATTTTTTCAGGTTTCCTGATGCAGGCCACGAGTCAACGATGTAGTCGACTTCAAACTCCTTGGATCCTTCTTCATTGATGGATATGGGACCTGGTTTGTAGGACGGTTGTCCGTCAAGGGGTTCAATGTAGGGTTTGACTCGTGACACATTGACGGTATCTCATGCACAGTTTGACTTGGAAAGCAGAAGCTTCACACTGTTATGAGGTAAAACGTCCACAATTTGATAAGGTCTGAGCCAGCGTTCCGTCAGTTTACGAGAGGGTCTGTCCACTAAATCAAGGTGCTCTGAGCTGAGCCACACAAGATCACTGATTTCATAAGGAGGAGTTGGGGAATGATGCGCTTCTTCTTGAGAAACCATTCGTTCATGGGTACGTTCCAAAGCAGCTTTAGCCTTTTGTAAGTTGGCCTTCATATCACCTGCAAATGTTGCAGTGGTGGAAGATTTGGATGAGATGGGCTCGAACCCAAGACATGGTGAGAAACTCTTAGTGAGTTGAAAGGGTGTGAAGCCAGTCAACGAGGATTGGATATTGTTAAAATTAAACTGGGCGATGGCTAGCCATTCAACCCATTGATCTTGTTTTTCAGCTGTAAAGAGGCGGAGATACTGCTGTAACTCTCGATTGACTCTTTCGGTTTGCCCATCAGTTTGCGGGTGATAGGCCGTGGACATTTTCTTTTCAATTTTCAGCAACTTCAACAGATCCGTCATCATTTGAGATGCAAATTGGGGCCCACGATTGGAGACAAGTGAATCAGGAAGGCTGTGATGTTTCCATACATAATCCCTATATAGCTCCACCATTCCCAGCAATGTCACCGTTTTTGTGGTTGGAATGAAGGCTGCTTCCTTGGAGAAACGATCAACCACTACTAGAATCACATCGAATCCATGATTTACTAAGGGAAATCTGGTCATGAAGTCTGCTGACATGCTTTTCCAAGGTCCTTCTGCCACAGGTAGCAGTTGCAGAGGGCCGGCTGGTGGTCGATTGGTTGGTTTCATCCAGGCACATCGTTCACACGATTTACAGTACATTGCGACCTGTGATCTGGCCCCAGGCCAAGCATAGTATCGAGAGAGTAACTCAAGGGTTTTGTCTAGTCCTTTTGTCCGGCAATGGGGTGATCATGAAACTGTGAGATCACTTCTTGGCGGAATTCGCCAGGGACCCATATCTTGTCTTTATAATGATAGAGTCCTTTGCAGAGAACCAACCCATTAGGAGACTCAACTCTGAGATGGGATTTCTTGATTTTCTCGAAGAGGTTGGTTTCGGTGAGAGTGTGTATTCATGATTCTGGCACAAAAACCATTCCTTTGTTGTCATTTTCAATCCCAATCATGTGATCCTACCTTCTCGAAAGGGCATCGGCTTTTCCATGGATGTTCCTGGTTTATTTATGAGTACATAGTCGAATCTAGATAAGTACTGTGCCCATCGTGCTTGCTGATGGTTTAGATTTTGCAACTTCATGAAGTACTGTAGATTTTTGTGGTCGGTCCAGATGTCAAATTGATGTCTAGCGCCCTCCAGGTAATGTCACCATTGTTCCAATGCAAGAATGATGGCTAGCATTTCTTTATCTGCAATTGGATAGTTTCGTTGTTCTGGAGTCATAGAATGGGATATGAAGGCTACTGGATGCCATTTCTCATCCTTCAAGGTGGACAGTACTGCCCCTGTCGTGAAGTCGGAAGCATCGCACTCTACTCAATAGGGTGTAGTATCATCTGGGTACACTAGTACCGGGGCGGAAGTGAAGTGTAGTTTGAGTGTGTCAAATGCTTTCTGTTGAGCTTCTTCCCAGTTCCAGAGTTGATCCTTTTTGGTTAGGTCATGAAGAGGTCTAGCTTCGCGACTGTAATATCAGATAAAGCGATGATAGAAATTGGCTAAGCCTAGGAAGCTTCATACCCCTTTGACGTTAGAAGGTACTGGCCATTCTGCAATCCCTTTGAGTTTGTCGGGGTTCATCGAGATTCCTGTGGCTGACACATTCATGCCTAGCATGTCGACTTCTTTTACACCAAAGAAACATTTTTCTGGTAATACAAACAAATCATGTTTCCGGAGTCTCTCCAAGACTCATTTAACCATTTCCTGATGGTGTTTCATGTCTTCTGATTTGGTAAAAATCAACAGATCATCTATGTAGATAATAACAAAGTCCTCCATATCAACAAAGATCTTGTTCATCATTTGCTGGAAGGTGGTAGGAGAATTGCACATTCCAAAGTACATGACTACTGGTTCGAAAGCACCAAGATGGCAGACGAAGGCTCCTTTCCATTCATCTCCTTCTTTGATTTGTATGTTATTATATCCCCATCAAAGGTCCATTTTCGTCAAGATCTGGCTTCCTCTTAATTGATCTACGATCTGCGAGATGAGGGGTAATGGATAATTATTTTTGACTGTTCCTTTGTTTAGATATCGATAGTCCATAACCATTCGCTTTTTTCCATCCTTTTTAGGAATGAAGAAGACTGGCGAGGTTTGGGGAGATTTGGACAGACAAATGTAGCCTTTGGACAGCTGGTCTTCCACAAAGGCTTTAACTTCTTCTTGCTCTGTGACGCTCATGGGGATCACTCTACCCTTCTTTGGTGTAAAGTCGGGTTTTAAATCTACAGCGTAATCCCATGGTTTTTGTTCGGGCATGCATTCACTGGCTTTCTTGGAGAAGACATCTAGGTAGTTGATAACAATCTAGTATGAGTTTGAATGCTTCCTCAGGTTCTAACCCTTCCAAAGGTTGTTTTTCTGTTTTATGGATGACGGTCGCATGGTGTACCTCATGTTCCTCCATTCAATTTAAATAAGAGGTGTTCAACGCTTTGCAGGAATTGGGACATTGATTCAGGGTAACGGTCTCAGAGATCCAATCTATCATTGGATTGTGATTCTGCAACCATGTGTATCCGAGGATCATCTGATTTCGGCTGAGATTGGTGACATCTGTGGTTATCTTCTCACGGTGTCCTAGGTAATCGATCACCAGATTGGTTGTATAGGCAATTCTGCCTGCCAAGTTGATCGTACCGTCAACATTGTATACAGGTACGACTAGCTCAAGTGGTTTAAGCGGCAAGCATTGCTCTTTAGCCCATTTGATATCTACAAATACTCCATTGGCACTGCTATCTAAGAGTGCTTGTACTTCAATGTTTTTGGTTTTTTGGATTATGTCAATTTTAATAATAATTCCCTTAGTAGCTTTAGAGTGTGCACTTTCTTCTCAATCAGGCTTTGAGGGGAACTATTTTTCATTTCTTTTAAAGCAGAATTAAGCATCACTTCCTGGTGACCACGCTCTTTTGAGATTGCTACTTCAGTGGGTTCTTCTGGTAGGCTACCACATCGAGAAGAAGAAGAAATACAAGGTACATAAGGAGTTTCGGTGGTTTTTTCTACTATTTCACAATCACAAGATTCAATAGGTAAACAAGAGAAATGATTAGAGGAAACAGAATTTGTACTAGCACTATCTAGGCATCAAGTACATAAAGAAACATTGTTTGTGAGAGGGGGAGGCGTCAATCCCGATTTGATCTCCCTTACTCTTTTCCCTGTAAGTCAGCGGCATCCATGAAGTAAGCTTTAGCAGCTTCGAAATCCATCCCTTTTATGGCAGCTTGCCAGTTGGGCTGTCCGGGGTTTGTTTGAGCTTGTTGGTTTGGTAACGCAGTTCCTTCTGCTGCCCTGACATTCTTTGGTTTATACTTGGAACATCCTTTTCGGTGTCTGCCATGAAAGAAACCGCATCCTTTGCACTGTGTGGATGGTGCCTTGCAGTTTTTGGCTTGATGACCATCTTTGCCACAGTTGTAGCAGCCGAGTGACATTTGGCGTACGTATGAACTTGTTTCGAGGGTATCTACATCCATAGTGTTCGGATCGCAATGGTTGTTCGAGAAGGTTGTTTTATTATGTGACTTGAAGGCTTCAATGGCGTTAGCATATTTCTGGATGGTTTTGACATAAATGGTTAAGTCAGTGGATCGCTCTCCTTGCATGAACATGTGCTGAATGATGTCCTGTCAAGTGTTCTTTTCGAGCAAGGTGATACCCATCATGGGTTCTCATTTGGCTTGATCATAGAGTGCTAACCAATGTTACGATCCTACTATTTTTCCCTACTTTTCTAGATCACGTGACTTGATATTCGTCACATGATCAGTCATGTGACTCCATGTGACCTTATCTCTTATCTATGACATCATAGCACGTGTACACCTCATGTATGGGAACTATCCCACACTCGTGTGAACACTTAGTACATACATAGTAATTCCTCTCACGATACGTCATTAGCTTACTCACCTATTAGTAACGCACGACCTGCCCTAAGCTGGTCCGTGCTCACCATGTAACCGTATATATAGTGCAATGACATGACCAGCAGACCTTAGTCTGTTCTGGTTGGATTCCCGCCTACACAGTCCCCCCCTTAGTGTTTGTCTTGTTGAGGTGCCAGAGCCCGTCTTGGTTCGCGGTTGCCTTCAACCAATGGGTTAAGAAGACTTGGGTTCTTTCTTTCTTGCCCTGAGCCCTATCCATTAATCATTGAATGGCGATATCCCTTTCATTTCCCATTCAGAAGCGTGACATCAGAAGATCTTCGAGCTCATTGATATTAAGCCACGTAGCCAGAAAACCTTCTAGTCAGCATTTCTTTAACTTGTTTCAAGCCCAGGCACCAGCACCATTCTTGTCCTTCTCCCCATGTTCTCCGATACGAGAGAGGACGCCAAGCGTGATATCCTTGGGAGATATGAATACTTCTCGATTGGTTTCATAATATACCAGCATCTTGGTCCACCATTCATCAAAGCGGCTATAGGATCCATCAAAGATCCCTGGATTGGGGATGACTTCAGCACACTTTTTGCCTCCAGAGCTCAGATTCGAGGATGACCCTGGTGAAGGGACTACAGCTTTTATGGCCCTAACGATGGTTCGTGTTTCCTCTGACAGTCCTTGGAGGAAGTCAGGGTCCATTTGGTTTTCTTCGAGTCATTCCTTGAGATCTGTGATCCTTTGTGCTTTCATGGATTGTGCTATTTCCAGATTGGTGATTTTCTCAAGCAGCAATGTGAGCTGATCTTCGAGGGAGGGATTGTGCATCGTTCCTGATGAGGTGTGCAGCGATTCCATGCTGGTATCTTTCCTCTCAGGGAGAGGGTTGGCATAGATTGACCTCTGGGAGGTTGCTGTCTCCATTGAGTATCCTCTGCTCATTGTAATTGGGAACGAGGAATGTTACTTCGGATTCGTAGGGGTGGAATGTGTGGTTGGAGATAACAGCAGTTCTCAAAGGGTGTCCTCCTGCATGTCTTAGAAATTCTGTTTGTAGCCAATTAGGCCAATAGCCGTCAAGTTTTATGTAAAAGTTTCCAGTGGGAATTCCGGAATCGGGTTCGAGTTTGAGTGTGGGAAAATAGAGTTCTGTTATTTCCCTAGTTGTGATATAAGGAGAACAGTCTCGGAGTGCGGTAAAGGTAGCTATTGTGACTGTTCTTCCTCCTGTTGGAGTTGCCAGATAGCAAGTTGTTGTGCATTGTGAAGGGCTGTTACGTCAGCAGCACTTAGTTCTCCTGGCACAAGAGCTGTTTCATATTTGGTTGTGTTATTCCAAGGGGTTGTGTCCTGTTTGGGCCACTCTCGGTCGGCCTCAGTATCTGGGGTGACAAGGAGTTCGTAGAGTTTGTACAAGAGGCGAGTTGTTTTTCCTTGGAAGAATAGGTCTAGAGTAAATCCATCTTCACAGAAGGCAATGGTGTGGAAGATGTATGCGATGATGGAGAACCACACCAGAAAGGCGATGACCGTAAAGCACCAAACGAATGCTATTATGCCAGCGACAATGATCATATAGGGGTGATACTCACATAGAGACCACACGCCCTGTTCTGTAAATGCAATAGCATGTCACGAGCACGCACATGGATTGAGGGTAGAAGTCGAGGAAACAGATTTGCCTGGCTATGGCACAGATTTAGTTCTGCAAGACTTTGTATCTTATTTTAGATAGAAGAATACGAGATTCTATCCTTTTGCTCGATGCACTGGGGTGGCTGCTCTCCCTTGATTGGGAACTACTGACCACCAAAGCAGCAACACAAAGAGTTACTTTGTAATACAGTGGAGATTGCAGTTGTAGTCTGCACGAGTTAAGGTCCTCAGACTGCTATCCAAGCACGGGTGTTTTAACTCCATATGAGTATGAGATGACGAAGTAGGGATGAAGTGGTGACATGTGTACCGGTGTCAGGTGAGGTGGGAGATAGAAAAAGTCTTGTTCTTATGAAGGCAACCACTAATCCAATACTGGATCTGGCACCTCACACTAGAGACAAGGACTTATGGGGAGGTAGTTGTGATTAGAGGAAATCCAACCAGAACAAGACTAGCTTGTTCAGTGGTCTGCATTCAAGTATTTATACTATTGGTACATGCACACAGACCATGCTGTGTCTGACGATAAGCTATCTAGGATTACTATACTAGGTTAAAGTGTTTACACGATCGTGAGAGAGTTCTCACAAGTGTGTGAAGTGAAGAGTGCAGAGTGACTACATCATAGATAAGAGATAAGGTCACGTGACATAAAAAGATGCTCTTGGGCGTTAAAGGTTCGGACTAATAGATTGTTAGACTAGTGGATTAACTACAGTTTGCAACAACCTCGCCCAGTAGCTTTCCATGAACAGAAGGAAAGTCGGCTATAAGGAGATGAGCGTTTATAGAATGCAAAGTTGGATGTCGATGCCCTGGCTCATAGCATCGCTCATAGTCATAATGATCAGGGGGATGGCAGCCTTGAGCACAATGAGGTGCGGAAGCAACTCGAGTGCTATTACAATGACTTTCGCGTTCTTAGTGGCACATCCCATAATAAATACTAGTCAGAGTAGAATGTGCACCATCTTTGTATGATAAATGAGACGAATTCACATAATGAAGCACAAACCCACCAGATACAAGTGAAGCCATAGTCTGCTATGGTGAAAACCTCTGAATTGCTAGTGATTTCTTGGCAGCCAGTTAGGAGATGAATAACAGGGAAATGTGAGTGGGCTGATACCATCCTGGATATGAAAGGCCAAGTCCATGATGTGCGACTGCGATTCAACGAGCGCCAGGCTTGCGTTCCTGTGGGCTTCACAGGCATGCGCTCGGTTTGAGCTTGTGTGAGTTTGTTATTGTTGTCCAGGCACTGGAATTGGCATTGGAAGAGGGGAGACCCCGAGGGTGGATGGTGATGTGAGTAGTGGGGTCATGGGTAGATTTGGAGGCTTTGAGGAGGCAGGAAGAGTGGAGGCAGGTAATGCTGTGGCAGGAGCTTGATTCAAGTGAACGTGAAAAGTCAGTAAAGGAATGGAAACCAACAAGGAATGCACAGACATCATGACTGTGGAGAATGGCAGAGAGGTCGTCCTTGAGGTGCTTGAGAATGACAAGCTGGAGGTGAGTGTCGATGGTGTGGGTGTAACGGCTATGTGATACTAGTGTGTCGCTTACGATGGTGGCCATTATTTTTAGTTCCATGGCTCCAACACAATTGTCAGTAAGTACTAGTATGAGGGAAGAGTATCATATGACAGGAGAACAGGATTGTACAGAGCAGACCGAAGTCATACAAATATTCTAAGTACTACCATGTATGCATAAGAAACGATTGAAGAACCCTTCCGAATTATATATCCATGATGAACTAACTTTGTCAGTCTAACTGAACGACAAGAGGACGACCGGCTGCAGTCTCTATCAACATGCCTAATCAAAAGTCAGCCAGCTCACATACATTAGATTAAGAAGTGATTACTTGCCGTTTTCTTGCCTCAAACTCCTGCAAGAACTTAGCAGTGGTAGGGCAATAGGTTGTGATCGGCCATAGGTGCCGAATACCACATTTATCCACCCCACATCGAGATCCTTTTGGTCAAGATGTTGTTGTAGTTGTTGAGCTTTGAAGCGATTGAGGTCTGTGACTCTCTTGTGCTTCCTAACCATACAGTCTGCAAGCATCTTCTCTGCATGATGTACATCATGTTGGGCACGAACTACTTCCAGTACCAGAGATGCTTCCTTATTTTCCAGATTCTCCCGTCGATGTTTTGCCTGCTTGATAACTCAGTGAATTACTTGCTACCATACTGGCCGACTTACTCATATACTACCTTCAGGATAGTAGGCCATGTAAACGTTCTCCAGGAAACCATGGTGCAACTTCTCCCATAGCTTCGGGTCTGTGTTCCGATATTCAGTGTTAGAATTTTCTGCAGTGAAAGATAGGTGGTCGAATGGCATTGCTAATATAATGCAGATTTGAGTATATACATGGGATTTCAAATCACTTGACTCGATCGTTCAGCCTGAAAAATTCCCAAAACTTGTGGGAAATAAATATCACCTGACTCGATATTAGTCGCAACTTGAAAAACCTCTTGCTCACTATGCCTCGCTGCCCCAGCTGTGGTAAGAAGGGCTTTGCAGACCACGAGGCCATAACTAGGCATATGAGCCAGCCCAGGTCAGGCTGTTCGACGTGGTCTGATAATTTGATTTGCCTTCAAGAATGTCTGCAGGGCCTAGATACTGAGTGAGCAAACCTGGAGCCGATAGCTATTGATAGCAAGGCCACACCAGGCAGAATCCTATAGCAAGACGATAACTCAGGTATCTGTGAAGAGGCTTCTTTCGAGAATAGCCAAGAGAGCCAGAGGTTACCACCCACCCCTTCTGTCACTGATTACTTTCTGGGAGCTGCTCAATCATTTGACGGTGGTCATACATTTCTTGATAAGTTCAACATGGACAAATTTAACAGTCGGGACTGAGCATGAATGCTATCGATTCCCTTTTGTCTCTTGATCAGATGAGAGGTGTGCTCGAAGACCACCTAATTCATCAATGTCTCAATATTGTTTTACAGCCTTTAAAACAAGCTGCCACCATTGGCGTCATGTTATCTGATTCCAGGGGATCCAATAGATATTGTTTCCCTCCGATTGCAAGTTATATTGTCAACACTCTGGAGGTTTCAGGTGTCGGGGGAAAAACCTCCCCTGTTACTATGGCCATGTACAAGCAGTTTGGAGATTCAAAGCAGCATGAACCATGCACTGGGTCGACTACTACCACACAGCTAACTGCCGTAGCCACAAAAGCAGACCCACAGGACATCGAGGCTTACTTTTGCAAAGCACAGAAGTTTCGTTTGAATGGCGTTCACATGCCATTTTGGTGGGATTACTTACTATCTTGTCCCAGCCGATTCATCACTCCTGAGATGCTCCATCAAATCCACAAGGAGTTCTGGGATCATGACGTCAAGTGGTGTATAAATGCACTTGGCGCTGGGGAGATAGATTTCCGCTTTTCCCTCCTTCAGGCTGTCTCAGGTTACCGCCAGTTCAAAGAAGGGATATCTGGACTCAAGCAGGTCACAGGGCGGACCCATCGTGACGTCCAACATTCCATCATCGCCATTATCACCAGCGCTACATCTCATGATGTCATTATTGCAATTAGAGCACTACTGGATTTCTGATATCGGGTATAGGCATATGAAATCATGGACACTGATCTCAATCTCATTACCACTGCTCTTGATGAATTTCATTCGCACAAGCATGCTATTTTAGAGGAGGGCCTGCGGTGTGGAAAGGGAAATAGGCCTATCGATAACTGGTACATCCCTAAGCTCAAGTTAATGCAAAATATCGTGCCAAGCATTCCCAGAGTAGGTGTCACTATCCAGTGGTCTGCTGACCCCACCGAGCATGCCCACATCAAACAAATTAAGGACCCAGTGTGTAGCAGCAACAACAATAACTACGATTCCAACTCGATCATCTAGAAAGATGCCAGCACTTTGAGCTCGCAATGTCGATGAAAAACTCAATGGCTGATCTGGATACTCGAGATGACGATGAAGATGATTCTATGGTCGATGCCAAGGTTCGGTGTGTCCCAGTTGACTATTTCGCCCACACAATCCAGCTAGCATCAGGCTCAGAGCAAAACGTCCCCTTGCCGCACCGCACATTCTCTATTGGTTGTGTTGCTTTCCACCTTGCTTATGATCCCTCCATCCATCGCATCTCCATTGACAACACTTCCCTACTGTTTCAACTTCCTGACTTGCAAGCAGGTCTTGCTGATTTTATTTCCCATGAACGTACTCATGGTGTCCATGCTGTTTGGCCTATCAGTAGCATTCACAGGGCATCAAACACTGCTATTCTTCCCTTCAAATATATCCAAGTTTGGTTTAAGGTATGCCTACAGACAACTGACTTTCACACGAATTCCATACTACCTGCCCAAATGCTTTTTGCTTCCCCTCCAAATGGTGATTGGATGTTCAGGTGTTATGATTGTGCGATCGCAGATACCAATGGGCTACATGCTTGGCCAGCGAGTGGTCTACAAGGTCAGTCTCCTATTTGCTGTCTTATACCACTATACTACCCACAAAATACTGATAGGACTAATGTGGGAATCAGAGTCGGGGGTTGTGTGGGAGTCGTTCTCACAGCAGATCTAAGATTTTTTCATTTCCGTCTCATGTGAAATCTCTCATGAGTTTGACAGCTTGGGAATTAGGGATCGATCTAGATCTTGAACGTAATCTGCAGATCAGTAACTTTGTTACTGCACTTCTCACAGAGTGGCGTTCACATGTTACAGCATTTCACAGAAATGGCCACTGGTGACATGCCTTTTCTTATCTTTACATTCACGCTGATATCGTATAGCTTCCGACAGGCAAGACTTTACATTTAATCCATAAGTTTGCCCATAGCATTGTTCTTACAACCGCAGAGTAGGTCTGATGAGGGGTTTCCCAAAATAGGCCATGCGCATTACTCAGAGGTGCGCACCTATTACCTATCTCTGCCCCTCACCTCTTTTCATCATAGCATACCCTGCTCACTTCGCTTGCGGTGTATCGCACTAACCCTAGCCTGCAATGTTGTTCAAGATGTTCAGCGGAAAACACAGAAAGGGTGATTGGTTCATCATCTTTGTCGCTATTCTGAACAGCATGCATGTTTGTCGAAAGGCAATTTGTGTTTCAAAATCGCACTCCTTTAAGATCATTTGCAGAATCTTGCTTGGCACCTTGTAGTAGATGATAGAGGTCTAATAGCAATAATCCATAATCCATCGACGTGTTATGCAAACTACTATCACTTACTTTGTTGGGTGATTTTATCATTCTGTTCCATCCAGCCAGCATGATGTTTCGAAGACCTCGCAAACTAGTTTCCTTTACCATAATCAGTCTTTAATTCATTACTTGTTTTATGTTACTTACTTTGGAGATCATCTGGTGCTTGATATCGTTAGTTGACATAACTCCTCGACATCTTATGTATTACTCACATTGGAGATCACCTGATCAGGTGACAATTCACATGCTATGGTAGATTTAGACTCAGATGATGAGAATGATGCTTCTGGTATCATCTCTTTAAACTGGCAGGCTGAGGCATGGGATAAATTTCCACTGGTTAACAAGATCTTCAGGAAAGTACCATTTCACAAAGACCCCTTGCAAGGGAGCCCTAGTACTCATTGGGAAATAGTACCTTAGAGCATCTTGACTATGCCCTGGATAATCCCCATCCATATCTAAAGGTTCTCATCATTGCCTTGACAGGTTTGAACACAGAATGGCATTATATTACAACCATAATTTATCTGAAAATAGCTAAATGATAATAGAAAAACAAACCAGAATTAAATTTCATGGTGATTCCCATGATATGTCACCTATGTGTGTTAGATTATACACATGTGCCTTACTTTATACTGATTGGTGTAAATTGTATCTCACGTTACTAATCTGCTAGGTACATGTTCCCATGTCATTAATTTGGCATGAGAAAGTCAATGATTTAGTGGAAATACCTCCCTCATCCATTTGACTGGGGCTATTTTTTCAGCATTACCCTCATCTTATGCTACATAGCTATCTGTTTTCCTTGTCACTATTAACTTCACAATTCTGCATCTTTGAGTGTTAAAGAAATGCGGCATGCATAGATAGGATAGTCTGCAGGGGGAACTCATCCATAAATGAGCACATTATTAAGTGTCAATAAAATGTGGAATTATTGTCTTCACAATTTGTGTCCCAGAAATGCGCCAAGCATAGATAGGATTGTCTGGGAAGGGAACTCATCTATAAATCAGTGCATTATTGACTGTCAATAAAATGCAGAATTAGTGTCTTCACAATTACGCATTTTCGAATGCCCAAGAAATGCGCCATGCATAGATGGGGTTGTCTGTGAGGGGAACTGATCCATAAATCAGCGCATTATTGAGTGTCGGTAAAATGCGGAATTATTGTCTTCACAATTCCGCATTTCCGAGTGTCCTAGAAATGCGCCATAGCTCTATAGAATTGTTTGCGAGGGGAACTCATCCAAAAAGCAGGGCATTATTGAGTGTGAATACAATGTGAAATTATTGTCTCGACATTTCCGCATTTTCGAGTGTGCAAGAAATGCGCCATTTATAGATAGGATTGTTTGCAATGGCAACTCATCCATCAATCATAACATTATCGAGTGTCAATAACATGCGCGGAATTTCCACATTTTCCCGTGTCTAAGATATACGCCATTTATAGATAGGATTGTCTGTGAGGGGAACTCATCCATAAATCAGCGCATTATTGAGCATCGATAAAATGCGGAATTATTGTGTTCACAATTCCGCATTTTCGAGTGTCAAAGAAATGCGCCATGTTTAGATAGTGTTGTCAGCTCGATGACCTGACCATATTCATATGTTATTGTTTTTCATCCAACTTTGCATTTATATCAGATTGAAAATGTTCCGCATTTTTGGATTTCAATGAAATGCGGAAAATCTATCAATCTATATGATCATCAATATGTTCAAAATACGTCGATTTCTAGCTCAACCCATCATGCAACCCTAACTATGTAACTGAAACTTCCTAGAAATGGCGTATGGGAACCTTTGAAACGCCACTCCCATACGAAATCGCATCGGACCTTCTACCGGATCGGGAGATCCGTGGAGCGCCGAACCTTTTTGTGGAGCAGTTCGCAGGGTTGACCCACCAAGGGACCGATTTTGGAAACCCTGGGTTGACTCATGAGGACACCGCCCCATTATTAAGGCGCACGGTGCGCTACGTTGACGCTTCTGGTCACGTAACGGTAGAACCGATGAACCTACTCAATTATGAGTACTGGATCGTAGGTGACAGACGATGGTTACTCTCACGTAAGCGTACGCGCAACATGGGAGATTTGGCCACGCAGTGGCGTCGGAGTTTGGTAAATGCCTTTAGAAAGGATACCGACCCGATGTCCGACATCGTGTATGCACAGAACACACGCGAGCATCTCGACAGAAATGCCATGCGCCAAGCATGGAGAGATCATCGCGCCCAGGAATGGGCAGATGACTTTGCTCGATCGGGTGACAATTCACATGCTATGGTGGATTTAGACTCCGATGATGAGAATGATACCTCCGGTATCATCTCTTTAAACCCGCCTGCCGAGGCATGGGATTAATTTCCGCTGGTTAACGAGACCTTAGCGAAAGTACCTTGGACGAAGACCCCTTGCGAGGGAGCGCTAGTACCCCTTGGGAAGTAGTACCTAGGGGCATCTCGACTACGCCCTGGATAATCCCTACCCCGACATCACGGTTCTCATCGTTACCTTGACAGGTTCGAAGATATAGCGGCACTATATCGTCACGGTTACCTTATCATAAACACCGTTCCACGCTGTCAACGTATTTTAGAGTTATATCCATTAGGACATATTACATTACAACCGTAATTTATCCGAAAATAGCTAAATGATAATGGGAAAACAATCCGGAATTAAATCTCCCGGTGATTCCCATGATCTGTCACTCGTGTGTGTTAGATTACGCACACGTGCCTTACTTTATACTGATTGGTGTAAATTGTATCTCACGTTACTAATCTGCC
>JBBPLA010000016.1:0-17049 GCA_038089515.1 Leccinellum crocipodium
ATTTTTTTGAGGCCTTCTCATGGGTCCTATACACATGTCCAGATACTTCTCCAGCTCATATTTCAGTTTTGACTTTTAGTTTTTAATTCCCAGTGAGGTGTATAGTATGAACCATGCTCTAGAGTTGGTAGTTTGCTTAGTGGTCCACATTCTATCGGTTGTAGTGAAGGGAATCCAAGCCAGAGTATTGAATTTGTCTTTGACTGCAGCTCGAGCCCTGCTACGTGAACTGGGGGTTAAATTGTCGAAAAGAGCTAACCAGTTTTGATAGTAGGTGCATTTGGGAAGGTTTTGACGCATGGCCATTGATCGCTGCAAAGGGAATAATCGATTGAAATGTATGTCCCATTGCTCCTTTGTGCAAAAGGTGAATTTGACAGCGAAGAAAGGCAGCTTGGTAGATTGAAATAATGCTTGTGTCGCTTCTTGAGCTCTTTGATTTGATGGAATATTAGTCCATGCTCCTTTGCCAGCATCTCTGTGATTGGGAGATTCCATGATGATGTCATGGAAAAACTGTTCCAAAATAACTTGAACTCTTCGAACAAGACTTTCTTCATCATTGCCAAACCCTTGAAGCAATGTTTCTGCATCCCTGTTACCTCCACCATGACGGGCGAAGTGCCTAATGTCTGGTCCCTGCATGCTTTGAGTTGGGCGGGTCCTAATGTTCTGCAAAAAATCCTCATTGACACTTGGTAACTGACGATCTTGAGGTCTAAAGTCATCCACATGCAATGTAGCACGCTTTGACCGATTTGAAGTGCGCTCTGCATTTTTAATTGATCGAGAAAGAGTGTGGGATGCAATACCGATGACCTCTCGAGCTTTGTCAAGGGAAAGATGGAAAGATTGCTGAATGGCATTGTCAGAAATTGCCTTGTGATATGGCAGTCGAAAGGTTCCACTGTCATCAATGACAATGTCACAGACAAAATATAGTCCAGCATCATACATAAGTGGAGTGATTGCATCTGGATCATCATGATCTTCTGCTGCGTCGTACTGTTCGTAATCGACTGGAACATGTTGACAAGCTTCTTCAGCCAGTGTCTTGTAGTTGTCCTCAGGGCGTCGAAATAGACCATTCAAAAGCCAGATCATGATGCCTCCAAGCCCAATAGCACAATCAGACCGCCTGTTTCTGATATTGCTATGATAAAGATTTTTGATGACCATATGGATGGCTGCCAAGCAATACCATTTGAATAACCTATATTATATATAGCATGAGCAATCAATTATCAGGGACCATAATAACAATCAACTTACCACCAAGTTGATGATGGAATGGATAATATAGCATTCTCCATTATATCATTTGGTACACTGATGAGTGTAGTGTCCACATTAGCAATTGATACGCGCACTTCAATGCAAGCACAACCATCTTGTGGAGCAATGGCACCATCTCCAGAGATAGAATCTTGAGCACCTGTGCACTGGAAGATAATGGTGCTCATTTTTTCCATTCTTTTGATAACGTCTTCCAAGCCTTCTGAAGTGAAAAGAGAGCTAGGCTTGATCACTGAGAAAAGGCCTTCATGAAGCTGATAAGAAACAGATTTCTCTGTTGTATAGGCTTGGATGTAGGACACGTCGTCATCTTTTCCTTTCTTGCCAGGTGAGCATCGAAATCCAGTGAGATCCAAAAGATGCATGGCATGATCAACATAAAACTTTTTACTCCGAAGCAGCACTCGAAGGTCATCTTCATCAAGGGAAGGAAGACAATGTTGCAAGGCAGTGAGATGTCCTTGATCTTGCCAGGTTGTGACATAACCTGGTCTTCCAAATTCAAGAGCAACATCAACATACCAATCATCTGGATCGAGTTTGCCCAGATCCAGACATTCAGTGAATTTCTCCAAGGCAAGAGTTCTATCCAGATGGTGCAATGGATCATGCACAGTAGCAGCCTTCCAACCACGCAGCTCGTGTACAAAGTATGCATCACGGAAATATGGACGGAGTTGGCCAAGCTTTTCCAGATATCGTCGGCCGAAAACATCCAAGAGCATTTCGGGAACATCCAAGGAACCTTGATGGATATGTCCCTTTTTGTCTCTATAAAGGTCTAATGCACCCTCATAACTAATTGGCCAGTGTGAAGCCATGGTTCCCAGGTATTCAACTACAAGAGGACGAAGGCAATGGTCATAAATGATCTCCAAATCTTGAGATGGGATGGCTCGGGAGTGATCTGGTTGATACATTCGAGGAAGGAAGACCCGAATCACAGATCGCGTGGCAATTTTGCCAAATGCAAAATTAGGGATCTTATACATGGGAATCCAAGTTTCTTCACCCTTTCGACACATCAACAACCTATTGTCCTGATATAAAGGTCAAAGACTCACATGGTTGTATGCCTTACCCAGCATGTGGTTGTTTGTCTTCAAAGTGAATTTGAAAGGTGGGATAGGACTGAGCTCTACATGTTGAGTATATGGCAAATCTCTGGAATAGCCAATTAAAGAGTCAAAATCACGAGTGGTGGAATAGTTGACAGCAGATAGACCTTGACATGCATTGACTGTGATGTGTTTCGGAATATGATCATTTGAATATGTGCGGCCAGCCAGAACAAATCTATAAAAGGCCTTTGCAGCAGCTTTCTCCTCCTCTTCAGAAGAGGCATCCTGGAGGGTGAGGAATAGTACTCTTGCTTCATCACAGAATTCTTGAAAGCTGAGTTGAAACGCATTAATTTCTCTATCATCAGGATAACTTTGTCCTTGGAATTCATTGATCTCGAGCATTTGATCGTCATCCGAATCAACTGAGATACCTCGAGGTGCCATTTGTGGAATGCTGTATGGAGTGAGGAGGTAGTTGATTGAAGGAAAAAGTTTGGGAGGGGGAAAGGGGAAACATTACCACTGGACAGCCAGTATTTAAGTGCCTATGGACGTCAGGGTTAGTATGGGTTAAATTTTCACTTAAGGGTCATCAGATGAAAATTTCGCTTGATCGAGTACCCTGAATTAAGTGTGCATCAGTGGCGATAACTTCTGCAAACTAACTAAATTGATATTCTGCCCCTCTCAATTAACAAAATGAATTGAAAATCATATAAGAAAATACTATATTTCATATAGCTAAGATACTGTACATTGACTAAGTATTATGAGGCTGCTGTATGCATTATGCATTATGAGATATCTTAAATCACAAGATGTTCAAATTGGTATATTGTAAAGATGGATCATGTTCACTGATTTTCTTCTTCAGATGGCCGTCTTGGAAGGCCACACACACAGGGCACATCACATGAGACATGTTGCCAAAATGACACATTAAATAGATGACGATATGCACAGTCAAGGTGCACACCACAGGTTGCCAAACTGAGATGTGTAATTAGTCAATGCAGTATGGCCGTCTTGGAAGGCCACATGCACAGTGCACATTACATGAGACAAAAGGAGACATGTAACTAGTCAGTACACTGCAGTGTGGCCGTCTTGGAAGGCCACATGCACAGCACACATTACATGAGACAAAAGGAGACATGCAACTAGTCAGTGCAGTGTGGCCGTCTTGGAAGGCCACATGCACAGCGCACGTTACATGAGACAAAAGGAGATATGTAACTAGTCAGCACAGTGTGGCCGTCTTGGAAGGCCATAGGCACATTGCACACCACATGAAACAGGTTGTTAAAATGAGACATGTAACTAGTCGGTGCAGTATGGCCATCTTGGAAGGCCACAGGCACATTGCACATCACATGAGACAGGCTGCCAAAATGAGAAATGTTATGAGACTAGGTGCTGATAAGAGGCTATGATAAGTACCATGGTGGAGGTTATTCGTTGGTCATCCTATTGAAAGCCCTTGGCTGTTATTATTGAAAAGAAATGACATTTAAATGATCACCATGCAAAGGTCATCCAAGATGGCTGCAGTCCTGCCAGTGACAAGCTATCTGAGGTGGCAAAACAGAGTTTTATATTAATGATAACAGCCAAGCCATTAACTGTTATCAAAGAGCATTTCTCAAAATAAGCAATGAGATAATTCATAAATCTCAACTGAGGCTGTTCAAATCGAGGACCAAACTATATGCTTTGTGGCAAGAGACATACAGATGTTCTCATGATGTTTTCAATTTGCACTGAGTATTTCCAAAAGCTGATGAGGTCATATGTTAGAACTTTCAAAAAAGGTTGTGCAAACTGTGGATCAACATGTGTGCTTCTGTTTAACATGAAAGAGATATTAATCAACATAGAGGGATTAATGGGCTTGCATGTATTCACTGAATAGGGGCTGTCCATATCAGGAACCCAATGTTGGCCATTTAGGGTTAGGACTAGGGTTTAAAGTCGTCCTAGGAACTAAGAAATTGGCTCATAAACATACTCACTCACCACCACAATAATTCCATACCACACTCCCTATATCCACTACAATCCTTTATTCACACACATAATAATACTCTTCCTTTTTTTTCATTATTCCACCTCATTTACCATTTATTTAAATTTTACCACTTCACATAAATACTCTCCCACTTATTTACAATTACTCTTATTCATTATTCTCATTCCACCCAACACACCTCAATCAAATTCTATCCCCTAACAATCTTAAAATCCTTCATTTCTACACCAACAAAAACTTTACCTACTAACTCCTTCTCATCCAACATAAACAAAATCCACACATACCACTCTCAATCCTCTTCATAACCCTCATCTTCATTTTCCATCCCCAAAAATCCACCTTCACAGTCAACAAAACCACACTCTTCCTCATCCCACATCTACTAAATCACAGCACAAGTGCACACCCTGTCAATTTTCTTCATGGAATTTGCATTTTTGGGCCATCACATATCCAGGACCCCACATGTATCTCAGCTAGCAAATCAACACCCAACCAAACAAACTAAAACACATTCACCATTCTTCTCCTCCTCCTCTATGCCATCCAGATAACTGTTGCACTCATCATGGCAAGCAAATTCATCAAGGAACAAAAAAGATAAGCCAGAATCAGTTGATTGAAGATGAACTCCAGTCTAGCTATTGGTGAGTACATGCGCATGCATACTCAGAGTGATACACAACTACCATGAGCTCGCAACAACTCCACACAAGCCTGTGTCCACTCTACAGGCTCCCTTACAGACACGCAAGGGAGTCGTTTTTGACTACTTCGTGTCGCTGATATTGACCACCAACAAAACAAGCACGAGCACATTAAAAATGACCACAAAAACATATACTATTCCTACTACAGTCTAAATAATCAATAACATCAAGTGAAGCAACCTGGAGTGCAGGCAAGAGACAATGAGAACACTCACAAAAGCAGACAAGAACAAATGATAATGTTGAGCAGTCATCTTCGTATGCCTTCCAGAATAGTAGTAGCCCTGAACATTCTAGCTTACCTTTTTTGTTCCTTGATCAATTTGCTCGCCATGATGAGTGCAACAGTTATCCAGACAGCATAGAGGAGGAGGGGAAGAACGGTGAATGTGTTTTAGTTTGTTTGGTTGGGTGTCGATTTGCTAGCTGAGATACATCTGGGGTCCTGGACACGTGACGGCCCAAAAATCACCTCTTCAACACTCCTACACACCTAAGTCATGGTGTCTTCACTATAATCTCTTACACAGTTTAGCTCTCTAAATAGGTCGTAAGCAACTTCACATAAGGGCAACATGATTTTCAAGGTTGTGACATCCTTATACCACAATAGCCTGACAACACCACAGACATATTAGACATGGCATAGCACACTGGTAGCATTTAGATTAACATATGTCCTTAAATATATGGTGAGTGACTTAGAGTTGAGGGTAACATAGGAGGGTTTACTGCTCACCATACACAAGAGGGCAGAGGGCCAAGAAACGGGCACAGTGCATACTGATATAGGTGTCAAGTCACTCCAGATGGCATGTACATTGCCAAACTTCAGTCGAGGGGAGCCAAGAGCTTTACAAGAGGCAATAGGTACTACTTCTGCTATACTATGAGAACAACAGGCCAGTGGTGCACTCCTGAATGTAAAGACATCAACTTCTTTGTTGATGGGAGTAAGTGGCAGTATATTTACAAGGTCTGCTGCCTATTCTTATCACAACCAAACTGCAGTCACCATTGCCTCATTTCAACATATTTAGATCTTACCAGATCAAAATGTACAGCCACCCTCTATCTTTTCTAAAATGAAAATGGTAGGTGACACATGAAATTACAGCAATCTCTTCATAAAAGTGCCATATGACATGCAGTTTTGAAATGAATAGTCAAGAGTTTGGTCTAAATTTAGACTACAACCAGACAATTTCAGTCTGGGTCTAGTTTTTTTCTATATTAAGTTATTCCCACAATCAGTTTGATTTTGATCTTTTTCAAAAGACCAGACTGTCAAAGTCGATGGTGTAGGCACACATCCAGGAGAAAGGAAACTTTAACCCTTATATACTACAGGATGACTAACATGATGGAATGTCCAAGAAGGACTTAGAAAGAGTGAGTCATTCACAGCATGAAATGAGTCAGAAGCTGTAGAAGGCTATGTGTATAGTAAGCAATGACCACAACAAATGAATGGAAAGCAGAAGAAATAGAACCAGATGTGAACTGAAGTGGTGAGTAGTCTGTAGGAGAAATGTCTAGGAACAATGTAGGCATCTATAGTGAATGAAGGAAAGCAAGAGAGAAAAGAGAAACAATGAAGCACATCATAACAAATATCACTAATGGATAGCTATACTAGAGTTAATAGATAAACTTTATGTCATGTGAATCAAACTTGTAGAAATGTTAGGTGGCTGTGCAACAAGGATTATATGATTAGAATTAACAAGTGGTAAATTATGTGGCTGTGCTATTCATGTATGTCTACTGTGACCTCAAAAGTTTTCCGCCATGAGCCTGTCTTCCGATTGCATCTGCACTCAAGTAATCCACCTCCTCATCCCAATCTCTGATTGATCTTTTGTTGCTTTCATCCACAGTGTCAGCTGTTGGCCTTTGATTGAGGAAACCACGTTTTGCTAGGAAGTTTGCAGTCTTTGTACCCATCATGTATTGTATGGCATCATAGCCACCATACTTTTCATCCTTTTTGATCCTTGAGATGACATTTCTATGCAAAATGTTGATCTCAGAGTCAGATAGTGGTATGACATCAAATTGCCATTGGGCAGAATTGAAGGCTCTGTCTGTTTTGGCTTTTGCGATTCCAAGTCTACACAATAAAAAGGAAGTGATACCCTTTGCACCTGTTGAATGAATTGAAATAACGAATAAATATAACAGAAAAGAAAAGAAAACATACTGTTTTTCTCAACCCACTTCTTGTTACTAGTGCCTTTTTCTGTACTCCTTTGCCTTTGTGCAATAGGGGAATTGTATTCATATGCACAAATGGTATACAAGGCAACCATCTTGATGAAAATGGCAGGATTGGTGACCCCCCTGCTTCTGCTTTCCCTTGCTTCCCAATCCATGCTTCGGATGAAGTTGGAATACTCCAAATCAGATGAACAATGTGGTCTAGAGGCCAGATTCTCCTTGGAAGGAAAAATATCAGGCAATAATCCAGAGCATGCTATAGCAGCAATGACAGCGAGATGATGGATAGGCTTTGAAGAATCATAAGCAGCCAAAGCAAACTGATAAGCTTCGACAATATATTCCTCTGAACTTCCATCAGAGAGTTGTTTATCCAAAATTTCTCGAGGAAGGATAGATTTATGGAGGACTTTGTGAAAGGATTTTAAAGTGACTTGAAGAGCGGACCAATCACCTCTGCAGTCGGAAGCGATTATATTATGGGAAGTGCGACGTGCGATGGCAGCTGGAGTATTGTTATGCAGGCGGATGGCTGCGGACGTGGGAGGCTGAGTGGTATTTTTGGCACCCAAACTGAGCCAGACATCGTGAACTACACGTGTGGAAGGAGCACCTCTTCGACCTTGAACATGATTGTTGGACCAAGGGACTTGATTGATTTTAAGGTTGTGGCAAGCAGTGATAAAACTGTCTTGAATTATTGTCTTGAGCTCCAAGTCTGTGGAGGTACCTTGGCGTTCAGCAAAGAGCCTTACTTCACGTAGGGCGGCGCGAGCGACGTGAATGAATTGACCGTCGGAGATGAATGGAGGAGGTTTTCGACGATGATTGTGAGCGTCGCAGTGTGCGATGATATCATCCACGAACTTTCCGAGGGTGATGGATGAAGGACGAGGTTCCTTGAGTGCCATGACACCATTTACTGGTTTTACGATAGCTTCGATGAGGGCCGGATGTGATTGGGGATCGAGTGACAAAGGATGTGTCGATTTCGACCAGATCAAGAGAGCTTTCTTGCGTGACTGTGCGGGGACGGCATCGACTCCACCTTGTTGGATGATGGGATTGATCTCTTTCGACACTGCATCCTTGACGAGTGACAGGACATCGTTGATGAGACTTTTGAGTGCAATTTCGGAAGCATGTACTGAGACGCGATGGAGAATGTCGGACTCTGTATGGGCGTCGTCTACGGCAGGGAGGTATTTCATAGCGATCTTGATCGTGAAGGATGCAATATAGGTCTGAAAGAAGGGACGAGCGATTTAGAAAAAAGGCGCTGCAAGGATAGCACGAAACGCGCAGATCGAAGGTGTCTGAAAATGCGCGCTGAGGTCATGCGCAAGGAAACGCGCATTTCCATGGGGTCTGAAAATGCGCGCGAAGGACGAGTGTAGAAAAATGCGCATTTCCAAAGGGTCCGAAAATGCGCGCATGCGGACATTCGATTACTTACGGAGTAATGTGATTTGCCATAAGTGACTTCTTGAGAACGTTGTGATGCCGTAAGAGGCACGTGAGTGGTGGGATGGATTGGCCATTTTTCGCGTCGAATGTTGACGAGACCAGAGGACAATGATCCAGGTGGAATGAAGGCAGTGGAGATGCAGGGAAGTCCGTCGTTGACGACGGAGAGACCAAGCCATGCACGATCCATCAACGTTCTAGTCAATACTTTGGCACTGCCCGTGTAAGCATAGTTGAGGGCACGTTCGAGCATGGCCATCATCTCCAAATCGAAGGGATCGACGACGTAGCCTTCTTTCAAATTGGGCTCGTGTTTGTTCCAGATGTTCTCGATGAGGCAAGTGAGCGGATATGTCGTGTATTGGAAAAGCTTCGGAACGACCTTGTTTCGATCAGTAGAGAAAGAAGATGGATGGATGGATGGAGGTTGGCTTACGTCCTTCTTCAGTACGACGGAGCATAACTTGATAGCAGCGAGGACGGTGGGATGAGACCATGATCTGGTCAAAGGAGTGAGGACCTCTGCATAAATGACGCTGAAGGATATTTTGATCAGATATATATTTCGCAAAAAGACTTGAGAGACGTACTCTCCGCTACGCTTTCGAAGTGGCAAATGTTGTACATCGAGACGATAGGTGTTCTCGAACCGCATAGATTGAGGTTGATCAGGACCTGCCATCTTTTGTGCACAGCGGACGTGAGGAAGATCGCCTCTACAACGATCAAGGTTTCTTTGCCATCTATTCTTGGAAGGCAAGGAGATGGCGGTAGTACCTGCGAGAGAGGAAGTAGCGAGGCCTAGCTGAACCTCGTGAAATTTTGCAGCATCACGGACGCGGTGGGAGATGGAATTGTAGATCTGTGAACACACGGCATGGAGTAGTGGTGGCGGCGGAGGTTGCCTGTGATCATCTTGATCGATGTCCGACATGTCCAAATCATCATCGGACTGCTGAACCTGCTCCCGCTCCGAATCGTCCAAGTCGGAGGAGGCATTGGAGTTGTGATCGTCGGAATCACGTTGTCTCCTCCTCCTCCTCTGCTGCTGCGGTGGCGGCGGACGTCGGCGGAGCTTTTCATCGATGATGTTCATCCTGCGACCGAAAGGAGTGAGGACGCCACCAGCTTGGACGTTACCCAAATTTCTTGTGAAAGCGAGGGGATAGACGGTGTACTTGACGTCGTTGCGTACATGACCGAAATCGTCAGGGTCTGTCTGAAAGAGTGTGTGGGCGAGAGACAGGTCGATAAGCATTCCGGTGGAGCGATAAGCAGATATTTTCTGCCTAATGATACGAAAGCCGTCTTCGTCGTAGGCAAGGAGAGGATTGCCATCTATTGTCTCCATGGCATACCTGTTGAGGTCGATGGGACGACGGTTGTCGACATCGTAGTCATCGTAAGCGCGAGGGTGGCGAGCAGCGACCTCCGCTCTTGGTAAATCATCCCACTCTTGGACGTCAAGCAAGCTAGAAAAAAAAAATATTAATAATATGCAGTGCCTGTAGACGAGGGAACTGACCTGATATGAGATGCGATGGAGAAGGTGAAATGTTTGATGTGATTATACTGATGGTCCCTTTTCCAAGAGAGTCTCTCGGAGGCAGCGAGGGTGGGGACGAGTATGTGTTGATTTTGACCGTAGCGCATGGTGATAGCGACGGGAGTGTTGTCGAGCAGAAAACGATCTATTTTCCAAGACGGAGGAGCACGAGCGACCCAATCGTGCCAGCTATCGATGAAGTGGTTGTGAAGCTGTTCCGCATCGACGAGGCGGAGCAAGAAATTCCTTGATGCTTCGCCATGCCTATGACTTATTGTACTTGTTATTTAAACAAACAAACAAACAAAAAAAAAACGATTGCAATGAGAAAGATACATACAAAATGTCGGTCGCATCGTTGACGGAACGACGAGAGAGATCGCGAGGGTAGGAATCTCTGCAAGAAAAATCGGCGAAAGACATGCTATGGAAAGCGTGAGCGAAAAACATCAAGAGCATGAGAGCATGTTGTGAAGACAAAGCGGAGGTGGGATCTTGAAGTTTGGGCCAGACTCCGGTAGCGTTGAAAGGGTGGTCTGGAACGAGCCACTCGTTGGGAACCATTGCAATCCAGACTTGTTCTTCACGACGAGTTCCGACATAGAACATGCGACCGTGATTGTCGAATGGAAGGGAGGTCGCTTTGCCGTCGGGCCAGAGACGATAAAGGTTTGAAAAGTTGAGATGGCAACGCCAAGTATGGTCTACCCTGTCTGCAGGGAGGACAGCGTCGAGACCGCGACGATCTCCGACGTACATGACGAAGTCGAGGAAATGAGGGCCTACGGAAGGAACGAGGTTGGGAAGGGAGGAGTCGATGATGAGATTATCGTCTATGTCGAGACGGTGACGACCGGACAATAAACGAAGTGCGCCCTTGATGTCGTTTGCCCTGACGAGTCTCCTGAGTGCGGAGAAAGAGGTGGGAAGGATGGGAGCGTCGTGGAACAAGGCGACGTGGTCATCTCTGTTGAGGTCGATGCCGTGATCGTAAACGGCAGCCTCTACGTCACGCTGATGAGGAGCGTCGTTAGCTGAGAGGCGGATGGGGACTTCGGTGGCGTCGTAAGGGCGGTCGTGGTCGCCGTCATCTACGAGGACCTCTACCTGGTTTTCTCTATCATAACAGTGAGTGCACTATCGTCGACACGAGCGAGAACAGGAAGGAGAGCACACCTGATGTCAGCATCGCTGTCCCATTCGAGTATGTCAGCCATATGTGTGGTGCGGAAGAGTGGAGTGGATGGACTCGGAAAAAGGATGTGGCGCGGGTGTGACGGGTGAGTGACCGGTTAGCGAACACGTGATAAATAAGCAGGCGGTGGAGTCGGAGCAGACGGTTGTGCGGAGGGCGACGGAGAGTTGTACGCGTTGACGACGGAAGGAGTCGGAGGTGGCGGATATAGATCATTGGGCATTGCGGTGTACAAATTGCAGGTTCGTTGTTACACACGTAATTGTACATACACTATATTACAAGTCGGAGGTGTCGGACATGCCTCACGTTGTCGGATCTGGTGCGGAGCTGAATATTTCGAACGCGGAGTTACGCCTGATAGAGGCTCTCGTCCATCGGAGCTGGTTTCTTGACAGCGGAGCGTGATGCTTGAACCTTTGGAGGTGCTTCAGCGCCTTTGGTGCGTTTCTTCTCCGGTTCTATGGCGAAGAAATTTATGGTTAATAATTGTCGGAATGAGTCAGGACGCACTGCGTGTAGGTGCACCACGAGAGCTTGAGGAGGAAATTGTGGAAGTCCTTTCACGCTTTGTCGATTTCCTCGGAGGTTGTGCGCAAGGAGGCGAAGATGTTGAAATTAAATCCAACGACACGGAAGCTAGAGGTTCGGATATGTCGGAGATATCTTCCATAAAGTTGGGACCGTCGAGATCGATGACGGTGCTTTCATCGTTTTCGGCGACGCCTTCCAGAGCCATGGGAGTAGAGGGAACGAGCACTGCTTGATCAGACAGTGAGCTTGGAGAACCGAGCAGCGCATTCTCGAGGGTTGCTGAAATGCGCGTCAAAGCTGGTTTGGCGTTGACGCGCATTTTCGCGTGGTACGGAAATGCGCGCGAAATGGCATCGTGGAATGCTCACCTTTTGCTGGAGCGGAAGATTCGAATGGCTTTGCGGAGCGATGCATCAGCGGAGCGGTGGTTCAACGATGATAGTCGGACATACCATTGCATCAAGATCGTCATCTACGATGGGATCTTCAAGTTCACTGGCGGGGCGGGAGAGAGGTGGTTCGTCTGGGATCGAATCACCTCCAGTGGACTCTTGTCCAGCGTCTTCTGTCTCCTCTCCGTCGTCCTCCGACTTGTCCGACGGCACTGCATCCGAGTCTTCCTTCTTGACCCACTTGAACTTGGTGGGAGCAGCGTTAGCCAGTTTCTGTCTACTCTCGAGGAAAGCAGCATAACAGCGACCGAGATCCTCGAGATTGGAGATTGACTCGGCTTTGGTGGGAACGTTAAAAGGGGACGATTTCTTTTGCATGGAAAACACGTCGTCGATGTATTGCAGGCCGTCGGAGCCAGTGCGGATGTTGATACAGAGACGTTCTCGCGGTTGCAGTGCCTGCTTCGGATCGAAAGAAATGGTGCGAGTTCTATGGACTCTTTGTCTGTACGCATTCACATTGGTCACCTTGATGTTTTTAACTTTGAGAGAGTTGTAGTAAGTAGCAGTATCGATGGAGGACGGACCTCGACGAGATGGCGGAGAGCCTCAGCGACGTCGGCGTCGAGAGCGGGGACGTCTCTGATCGTGGCCTTGGAGGTGGGGTCGTGCCACGACTCGCGCATATTCTGCCAGTGATCTACCGCAGCCTGGACGACATTTTGCTGAGTCAGGAGAGTCTTGTCTCTTTTCAGCAAGGCGAGCTGCTCCTCTACGATGAGGACGGGGTACTGGCCGACTTGGTCGTCCGCGACGTAGATACCATCGGCCCATGTGATGCAATCTTTCGGAGGAAGTTGTCCTTCGGTCATGACGTCGAACTCTGCACCTTGGGAAGCTGTTCCGAGCAGCTCCGTGAGCGTTCTCTGTGTGTCATAAGTAGCAGTCTGTCCAGGATCCTTCTTTACCAAGTATTTCTTGAGGTCGTCTTGTACTGCCCCTCGGATCCTCGCTGCTCCGCCCTCCGGTCGGCAACATATCAACTCGTGTCGGTAGGACATGATCGCGGCGGACTCCGCTATGGCCGCGGCTGCGAAGGTCCGCATCGTGCGATTGAATGACGGACTGGGAACGTTCTTCCATTCCCAGGTCGTCCAGTTGATGAGAGCGATACCACGCATTGGAACTGCGGGGCGCGTGTTGGACAAACGAGACACCCTCTTCCAGGTCTTGTGAAAACTCGGAGGGAAACGTTCGAAATTGAGGATCGGAAGCGCCCGAGCAGTACGACCTTCTGCTTTATTGCCCGTTATGTGCGAAACGGTTTCCGCCCACTCCGCATGATTCGCCACCAACGTCTCCTGCTTGATCAATGCCGTCTTACGTTGCACCTCCGCCAATGCGGCGCTCTCCTCGTCAACTTTCGCAGGTCGGTCGTCTTCGGAGTCGTAGACCTCCGCATCCTTTATCACACCCTCCGCCTCCGCCTCCGCCCCCACTGCCACCTCCTCCTCATCGTCCTCGTCGTCCTCGTCCTGCTTCTTCTTTTTCCCCTTCCCTTTCCCTTTCGCATTCTTCGCCTTCCCGACCTCCGCTTTCTGTTGTTGTTGTTGTTGTTCGGAAGTCACTCCCGCCACTGCAAGCTCCGCCTCTCTGTGTTCCTTCGTTGGTCGACCGTCGCTGTTGACACCAAACAACGTCAGTAACGTATTCTGCTTGGCTGTCAACCCTTTCGTGACACAGAGATCTTGTAACTGCTGTTCCAAGTGCACGAAAGCAGCATAATGGTTCCAAACCATGTATATGACCTGTGATGATCGATGAGAAAAAGAAGACGGTAACGCTGACGGACGTACCACTTTCACGGATTGCGCACGTTTGTTCTCAATGAGGTCAGGATGTGCTTGGATGCTCCGCACCATCGCCGCAGTCGCAGAACCGGGGGACCAATACTTTCCGATGACCGACACCCTGTCAATCATCGGTTCCCACCAACGGGCATACTGTGACAGTCTGTCGGACGTCCGCGCAGGAGGAACTAAGGCTCACCTCCACCAAAGCCTCGTCGATTAATCCAGTCTTACTCACGAGGTGCGAATACACCGATCGCGTCATGAAAGGCACGACTCCAAGCGAACTGTCGGTCGACAACAGGAAGATGGTTTGGACGACCTTCATTTTCTGCACGGATGAATGCACCGCAGCGCTGGTCGCCTTCTCTTCGTCCGTCATGTCCTCCGCCTCCGCCTGCGTGATCTTCTCGATGACGCTCGGCATTTCGTAAATGATCTCCCCCATGTACGCATCCATCGCACCTCGCCAGCGCTGTGAATTCTGGTCGCAGAACAAGTGTGCGACCTCCGACGACGGTCCCAAGTGCCCTAGGAAAGCGTTGTCCATGCATTCCCGTATCGCATACCCCGCTCCGAGCACCACCTTTTGCTGACGAGCAACCTTCTTCAACGACATAAAGATGGCCGAAATCTCCCTCGTCGCTCTGTCTGCCTCTTCATCGTCATCCACCAACAGCACCAATTCGTCAACCCTCTCAGCGCTCAGTTCGAAGTCGTTGAAACACATCTTCACAACGTTCTCCATCTCCGACACCATGAACGATATCACCTGTCATTCTCGACGTCAGAAATGATCGTACGTCCGACTGAGAAATACTCACTCCGCCTCCGTTTCCAAGAAGTTGTCGGTGCAAGTGATGCAGCTTCATCTCCGATTTCCCGTCGAACATGTGGATCCCCATGTGCTCTGTGCACTCCAAGAAACTCCAACAGTAGTCTTGCGAAAGGAGCTCCATACATTTCCGCGCAGCTCCCGTCACTCCCGTCACCTCCTTCACATCCCGATGACACTCTTTCTTCTCCCTCATCATCCGAAACGTGTGCAGCAGATGCTCGTCCGCCGTCCTCGTGTACTGATATTGGTTGTCATTGGCGGACAAATGATACCCCAATTGTTTGTCGATCTTATCTTGAAAGAATATGGACAGATCAACCTTTCGTCCTAATGCAGTCACGTCAAAGCTACTCGCCTACAAGTATCTCCATCAGTCTCTCTCCGCGCGCATTTCACTGCGTCTAGAAATTGCGCGAAAACGCTACTCACCTGAACGTAAACGCCATCTCCGTCAGCATCGTTCCCCATCCACTCCGCGCGCATTTCAACGTGTCACGGAATTGCGCGCAAACGTTGCTCACCTAAATGTCAGTTCAGCATTGCTTCGCATCCACTTCGCGCGCATTTCATTGGGTCCCACGTTTGCGCGCAAACGCTGCTCACCTTCGTCGTACAAGATCACAAGCCACTGTCCTCCCAGCGCTATCGTTTCCTTCAACGCATCCCTCCTTGGCTTCCGTCCAAGGTTTTCTCCCTGGATGTCCGCCGTCGTCGTCGCCTCCGCATCTTGCTCCTCCAGATCCTCCAGATCCTTCACGAGCGATTCGTACTCCCGTCGCAATATCTTCTGCCATTCCCTCATCGCATGCAGACGATGCTGTCCTCCAGCAGCCAACAACCGTCTCTTCCCCACTGCTCCCGCTTCCAATTCGAGAAGCGGGAGTGACCCCACCGCTTCGATCCCTGGCGTGCATGTTTTCGAATAGCTCTCCGCCTTAACATCCGACCTCCGAACAACCAGAGGTATCGCCTTCATCAGATTGAACCGTTCCACTCCGTTCGTCAGGAACGATTGCACCAGTCGTATCACCTGTGGCTGCTGCTTCGGCCTATCATTCCACGTCCCGAACCGAAGCTCGTCCGAATGCGAGATCAAGTCCAATCGAGCGTATCCAAAGATCGCTTCCTGCGTCTTCTCCGTCAGCTCGAGCTTCTCCTGCACCGACAATTCTAGCTTCCCCTCTCCGCTCTCCCGCTCGTCCAATAGCAGGGTATCTTTCACTTTCGTCTTCTGGGAATACATCAGACGTTCATATCGTGCTCGTCTGATCATCACCATCTCTTACCTTGATTCCACCTCCTTTTCCCTTTTTCTTGGGTGACATTTTTCTCTCGGTGGTCGACTCGGAGAAGTGGGGGGGCTACGATCAGATAACGATTTCTCACTTCTTTCCATATATATCATGCCTCAAACTCCGCTTTTATTAAATCAGAACTCAGCATATTGCTGCCGTACTTCAATTAAATGCTCGTATTCCGACCTCCGCACCACTTCAATCCCGCTCCGCTGCATCTCCGAAACCCTAATAACGTCCTCCGATCATCCCTCCGACACACACTCAATTCCAGTCTGGACTCGTCAAAATCACGTGGATGTCACGCGCGGCGTCGCGTCTCACACTCGTGGTCCGCTCCTCAACAATCCTCCTTCCACAAGTCAAAGCGCACCCGCTGAGTTCCAAATCCGGTTCAACCTAAAAAAACCGCGACTTCTTCCAGTGCTTCAACTACAACCGCCATCTTCCACATCCATCCCCATCATCCATGTCCTCTCCCCGCAACAACCGTGACTGGTCCAACGCCCCCACCGACGACCTCATCAGCGACTCCGACGACGACGTCGTCGTTACCGAAGCGAAGCGCACCGAGAGGCACCGCCGTCTCCAAGAGGAGAAGCGCAGGGTC
>JBBPLA010000017.1:0-16566 GCA_038089515.1 Leccinellum crocipodium
GGGCACGACAACGAGAAGGCGAGTATGAACAGGAGTGGCAGTGGAAGTGGGACGCGCAGCGGAATTCTCAGCAGTGGGTGGTGGATATCGCCATTGTCGATGTCTCAGTCGATTTCGACGTCGATGTGACCCCCGTCGTCGCTCCGCATTAACGGTGGACCTGGCGGTCACCAACATCAATGGCGACACGGCATCTTTGTCGAGGTGCAGAAGCTGTGACAGGTGAGTAGTAATGATGCATGCCTATACAATCTATGGTAGTAGTGGTGATCGGTTGGTTGGACAAGATGTCTTGAACTTTTCATATGCTTTTTTGCTTTTGCCATGCAATCCTCCCCTTCCCAATATCTGTTGATGGATCCTGGTTGAAATTTTCAAGTTTCGGGACTTTTGCTGCTGTTTATGTCTCTTTAGACATGTAAATCAGGACAGAATATCTGAACTATGTACAGGATACCCTACACCTACCCTAGACACCTAGTCCTGACCTGTTAGGGAACTATTCAGGGCAATGACAGACATTTGAGAGGTTAAGAGCTCTTTGATGGCCCATAAGATCAGTGGACAATATCACTGGCATGCTTTAATATTGGCAATGTTGTAATAGAGCTTTGGAGTGCAAAGAAAGCTCTTGAGAAGCCAGTGCATCAAAGGATTTGCAGGTAGTGTTGCCATGGCTGTGGCTCGAGCCAGCACAGAGTGGGAGCCAGTTGCCTTTTATAGCCTAGCCACTGAGAGCCATGCCAGGAAGTGTCACCCAGGAAATCCCAACTCTTACTAACACAGAGCCAATATCTACTCTGGTTATTAGCTGGCTTGAGCCAAGTAATTATGTGTCTGGAGTAGGCATCCAAGTACTGCACTTATTTCATTACCCACCTCTTTGCCAGTGTGTGCCTAGACTCTGGAGCACCTCCCAGAGGCTCCCACCACCAGTTCTCCCTCTAGGCAATCACATGGGTAAACCTGTGGGTGCCTGGCCCAATACCCACAGATCACGAGGCAAGTCAGGGATACCAAGGTATGTTTGCACCACCACATCGGACCACTTCGGGTGATCTCTGCACCCACTGACTTTACCAGTATTTTATTCACAAAATTTATGGGCAAGTAAATTTTTTGTTATATGGATGGATGAGCACCTGGTTTGTTCACCAGTACATAATTGAATCTAGATAAGTACTGGGCCCATCGAGCCTGTCAACAATTCAGGTTTTGAGATTGCATGAAGTATTGCAAATTCTTATGATCTGTCCAGATCTCAAACTGATGTCTAGAGCCTTCCAGATAATGACGCCATTGTTCTAATGTGAGGATGATAGCTAGCATCTCCTTATCTACTATGGGATAATTACATTGTTCTGGCATCATAGAATAGGACATAAAGGGCACTGGGTGCCATTTATCCTCTTTCAAGGTGGAGAGCACTGCTCCTATTGCAAAGTCTGAAGTGTCACACTCTACTCAATAGGGTGTGGTATCATCTGGGTAAACTAATACCAGGGCAGAAGTGAAATGGAGTTTGAGCATATTGAATGCCTTTTGTTGATCCTTTTTAGTTAGGTTGTGAAGAGGTCTCACTTTGAGGCTATAATCTCTGATAAATTGGCGATAGAAGTTGGCTAAGCCTAAGAAACTTTGCACTCCTTTTACATTAGAGGGTATTGGCCATTCTGCGATCCCTTTGAGTTTGTCTGAGTTCATCAAGATCCCTGTGGCCAAGACATTCATGCCCAGCATGTCTACCTCTTTCATGCCAAAGAAACATTTTTCTGGTTTCACAAATAAATCATGCTACCTAAGCCTTTCCAGCACTTGTTTGACCATTTCCTAATGGTGCCTCATATCTCCAGATTTAGTGAAGATTAACAAATCATCAATATAGATAATTATGATGTCTTCCATATTGGCAAAGATTTCATTCATCATTTGCTGGAAGGTTGCAGGCAAATTGCACATTCTGAAGTACATGACTACTGGTTTGAAAGCACTGAGGTGACAAACAAAGGCTCCTTTCCATTCATCTCCTTCTTTGATTTGCATGTTGTTATACCCCCATCAGAGGTCCATCTTTGTCAAGATCTGGCTCCCTTTTAATTGGTCTATGATTTGAGAGACAAGGGGCAGTGGATAGTTGTTTTTAACTGTCCCTTCATTTAAATATCGATAGTCTATGACCATTCATTTCTTTCAATTAGTACCAGATTGACCATGTATGCAATTCTGTTGGCAGAATTCACAGTTCCATCCATGTTATAGATAGGGACAACTAACTCTAGGGGTCTCAGGAGGAGTCATTGAGCTTTAGCCCATGCTGTGTCAATAAAGATTCCATTGGTGCCACTGTCTAGCAGTAGTGATTAAAGATCCAGTTCTAAGACTGATAAAAAACTGGTTTTTAACTGAACTGAACCAATCAAGACTAGTCCTAATTGGTCCAGTCTTTTCTGGTTTTGATTTACATCAGTCTTGGTCTTTTGATTTTTCAGAAATCAAAAGACTGACCAAAGACCAGTGATAAACCCATCATTATTGTTTTGACACTGGAATATGCAGCAAGCCCCTATGTGTTACGTGAAGTGTACACAACAAGAAACTTTGGCAATGACAGCATTGACTTTCAGTCGAGGAATCGCTCACGAAGAGCCGCTCTAGACAGTCAAGGAAAACAAGGGGTCTCTCTACCATATGGCAATGGTCTTGAGGAAGAGTAAAGTGATATGCTTATATTGCATAGAACTAACTGAAGGACACCATCGTGCTACTACTGGTATATATATAAGTACAGACAGTGAGCACGGACCAAGCTGTGTAGTAGCAGTGAATAAAAGGAAGCTATAACGAGTAAGGAACAAAATGGAAGGTAGAGGAAGAATGATGTCATCCACAGTAAGGTACTTTCGAGAAGAAGGCTGCGGAGGTTATAAGTACACATCAAGAAGAGGAAGGGAAATAGGTGCTATTGAAAGAAGAGAGAAGTTCATACTCAAGGATGAAAATAGAAGTGGGGGCGATGGAGGGATAGATATGACAAGGAAAGAAGACAGTGACACCATTGTCAATGGAACAATACTCAGGATAGACAGAAAATGTAACACTATGGAACATAAGGGCAAAGGCAAGAGCAAGGGGAAAGGAAAAGCAAACAGAATGCAGGGAGTATATCATATCATGGTTAGCATATATATGGTTCAGTCAATTGTGCCTTTAATTCTTGCATTGCAGGATACCACCATCACATGGTGTCAAATGTGCTCAAAGTCATATAACCCAGCTATTTATATCCAGCATTTTTGCTCACACAACTGTCAGCATTGGTACCATGAGACATGTTTAAAGCAATACAGGCTTGCTATTGAAGGTGATGGTGTTCCAGAGGAAGTGCTGAAGTACACCAATCATTCAGAGTCATGGCCACATATGGGTGTCTTTTTGCACATTCTGTGCAAACCTATTGTTTGAGGCAAGAAGAATGGAGTTGTTGGAAATGAACAGGTGACTGAAATTGCCTGTTAAATATATAATAACATGGCCCTACAGAGGAGGAGTGGGAGAGTATGGGCATAACAAAAGACCATTTGAATGAATGGGATATTGGTGAATTTCAAAATGGAGAGCCTTCAATCTATTATGGATGTCCATTCTGTGAAGCATTTTTGTGAAGTCAATGTAGATATTGCTGCTGCTGCTACTCCTTCTTCTCATAGTTGTAGTACCAGAAGCTTTTACTGTTTCCTTTTCTTGTCATATTGTCAATCTTGTTCTAAATCCAGAATGGCTCTCATTCCTTTGCAGATCTTTACTTCATTGTGAATATAGCTTGTAAAATGTGAAACTTCCATGCACCTGATGGTATGTACTTGAGCTGTTTTTGCTACATACATTGGCCAGCTGGATATGCCAATTCAAAAGATGGTTTGCTGACTGAGTTATGAGAATATCTTGACTACAAGCTGCTGTGGATTGAGCTACTGTTGATCTGATATGTGACATGGCCTTCTGCATTGTGTGTTTCTTTTTTTTCATTCAATGACATTGGCCTAATGATGAGCATAACAGACATGAGATTATGTGGGATTGTTGGATCATGATTCTCAGATACTTGTAGTTATAATGTATCATCATTTGCACAAGTCTTTGCTATCTTTTTCATTTCTTGTTTTGGGACAGATTTCATATTTACTGTGCTTTGTGTGATATACATATCATGAGCAAAGCAAGCAGAGTATGCTATGATGAAAAGTGTGAGGGGCAGAAGTAGGTAATAGTGGTGCATCTCTGATGCAATGTGCTAGCTTTTTTTTATTTTTAGCAATCTCATTGATCTGTTTTCTTGATACAATGATGACAAAAGCACAAACTAGCACTGGCAGAGATGTACAGATTATGCAATTGGTAATTTTAGAACAATAATGTAAAATGGTACTATATAGTCAATGAAATGGTCATAGCTATGTTTTCTTCTCTCATGACACAACCACAACAAATACCAATGGCTGTAAGCAGTGTTGGCATATTTTAGCACTAGATTGTGCTCAACCTTGAAAAGGCTAACAACAACAACAACATGTCACTTGAAATCACCAATGCCATGGTTATTGAACAAGAATAGGTAAGCAATGCTGACATATTCTAGCACCAGATTGTGCTCAACCTTGAACAGACTAACAACAACACCATGTTACCTGAAATCACCAATCCTATGGTTATTGAACAAGACCAGGAAAGCAATAATAGCATATTCTCACATTGATTGTGCTCAACAATGCAAAAAAAGAACACCATGGCTACAGGCACTATTGATGCCACTGCTACCATGATTGAAAACACACAGATAAATATTATATATTATTGGCCAGTGATTCCATATTGATCATGCTTGGTAACACTCATTTAGATCAATGTTGATGTTGAAATGATAGATGGAGGGGACAAGGACAAGGACAAGGACAAGGAGGAAGAGGATCAGGCAAGTGATATATTGGTATTCAAAATATTTTTTGCCAAGTACATATATTTATATCATGCATGTCTAGATTCAAGGCAAAGACAAAGAAAAGGCTAAGAGTCAAAAGAGTAAAGGAAAAGGAAAAGGCAAGGGCAAAGGCAAGAAAGTCCAAGACTAGCAGGCAAGTATATAATCCATGATACAAAATTCATTCAAATATTTGTTAATTTTAAATAAACATACAACAGACACCATTAGAGGAGGTAAGCAGATATGCACATTCTAGTGCTAGTTTGTGCCATTGACAATCAACTATTTTACAGCAAATTCTGAGCTACAAATCTATCTTGAAGCCTTCTGAGAACTCTGGTGTTCAGAATCTCCTTGATCACATCAAAGTCTAAATAAACAAGGCAACACTAGGTTATGCTTTGATAACCATAATGGATAACAATAATCTTGACATGGATCTAAGATGTCTTGTCAACAAGTCAACTTATGTCCTATTGATCCCAACTTTATAATTATATTCATCAAAGGGATCCAGACTCATGGACTGCAAAACAAGATTGTTCAAAATGCCTTGGACATTGGAGTCTATGAAAAGGATGTGGACATTACCTTGCTTCAGCCCATGCAAGCTCATACATACACCAATCACACCCATTAGTCCAAAAATGCATCTACCTTTATATTGACTTTATACAATGGAAATCATCAATTCACCTACATGTGTGATCACTCCACAGTCAAGCAATCCCACAATCATTACCTTAAAGCTCAGAACAAGATTATGACAAGTACTTCCAATAATGAAACCATCATATTATGAAAACTCATAGTGCCATCATACAAAACTATGACAATAGATGGTGTTTGGCTTGTTAGATTTTTAAATCTTGGTATGTGTGCTATTTCTCAACCTGGCATAAAATAGCACTCATTTGTGCCATGATCTTGCAAACATCATCTGCAAGGCCAACAATTGTGCTTTGCTTGAACATAATATCACTGGCAACATCACATTACCCACTCACATCAATTCAGAAAATGATTCATTCAATACAATGATGAATATCTTGCTACAGACTCCTACCAAGGAAGCTTGCTTAAGCTACATCACAAAGGCTACACAATGTGTTGATATGCTAAACAGGTCAATGCTGGATCACATTCTTTATAATGAAGACCTCTTTGTTGAACCATTCAAATTATTCAAAATGAATCATTTTCGCTCTCAAGACAATAAGAGTGGTATCAGCATCAGAAAAATCACTAGTTGATATACTGATTCCACCAATGGTATAAGCAACATCATACAATATGATATATATATTTCATATTCAATCCTTTGATTGCAGGCCATGATCTGATAATGTCATTCAACAATGCATGCACATATTTAACTTTTTGGTGCATGCAGTGAGTTTAAAGATGTTGGCAAAGGCTTGTCTGATGTAGAAGCACTGGATTCCTATGAAAATGAATACAAATGCCATGGTGACATTACAAAATCTACTTTGTCATTGGAATCTGCCAGGGTTTTGGACACCATTTACCTGGACAAGTGGATCTCATACTGCATCAATTCAATGACTAGCAAAGATCCTCTTGCTCTTGCTTCACTGATGGAATTTTTTACAACACAAGATCAACAGGAGAAAAGTATCTACTCAAGCCATTTAGCAGACTATTGAACAAAAGTCATACACTTTGCTAAGGTGGAACATGTCTTGATTCACACATGAACCAATGCTAGATCACATTGTCAAGTTCATGACTGTAAAATTGAGCATCTGAAAAAGATGGAAACATTGTTCAGAAAGCTTTAAAATAGAGATCAAGGAGGAATAAATTAAAGGGTGGCAGTTTGTTATGTAGCAAGACACATGGGCAGGAATAGATCTAGAGCATAGTCTTTGGCCACATGGAAGGAAAAAAAGTTGTTGTCTTCCTGATAGAGTTTGAAGAACAGCTATATAATAAAAGCCATAGCACAATAAAGATAATCATGATGTTTACACAAGCCAGATTAAAACTGACCGAACCACATTATATTTCATAGCAGGAGCACTTAAGGCCTCTTGTTGACAGTTGATTTACAGAAGGCTATGAGCACAAATTGTCTTCATTTGGTGCTCATTGTCCTATTGAGCTCAGTAGTCAGGATGCCATAGAAGTGCAAAACCTAGAAAAAATATCTTGGATTCTATTGCTACAACATCTCCACCTTCTCAAGAGACATTCCATAGCTATTCTTTGATGATTTTGCCAAAGATATGATTGATGGCATTTTAAGTGCTAACTTGGATGCTTTGGATTTACAGAAATGTAATGAAATGAAATGTAACTTGATAAAGTAAGATTTGCAACATCCTATGGCTGCTGCCATGACTTTCCTCTATGGCCAAAGAAGGCATATAAATAGTGATGCATTGTTGTCATCATTGTCCACAAGCTCTGAAGAGAAGATGTTCTCTGTTAATCACTATTTCCTTCAGTTTGTGCAACACAATCAAGAAGTCACAGGATGATGGAGACAACTTTGCGCCAGTGAACATAGTTATCTGCCTTTACTTCCAGGGGAAAGGCAACAATGGACAACTGTTCTGAAGACTGGTTGACAATGATCTGGATCTTTGCATTGACATTTCTATTAGCAGGAGCTGGGTTGGTTGTCAGCTGGATATCCTGCATTGAAAGGTCTTCTAACATAAAGTCCAGGGTGATGAGAGACAGCTTATGCTATATGTGCAACACTACTTTTTCTAGCTTGTCAGTGTTCTTGAACTTGAGACCAATTCTCATCATTCATGTTTAGCAGCTTGCAAGGTTTCAAAATAGTGGTTCAAGGCAGCAGTGCTTACCTGAAGGTAATCCTTTAGATCTTGCAATGCAATGGGAATCACCTAGTTATGGATGCTAAGTCCAAGACTGGATGTCATGGAAAGCTTCACAATCTTCTTGAGTTGGTCATGATTTCACATACATAGACCAAGGTATGATTGAAGACAAGCATTCTGTTTGTCCAGTGTTTCTTTGCCATGGAGTTATATAGGTCCTTCTTTAATATCCATGGCATTGAATTCATCTGAATGAGGTCTGGTTTCAAAACCATCCAGCCACTGGCACTGCCAGTGTCCATTGATTTGGTTGTCCTTCATGAGAGTAGAGATGACATCAGCTAATATGATGCACATTTTTCATGCATAGTTGTTGGCCAGAAGATCTTCATGAAAGTGATACATAGCTATTAGCTCTCATTGTGATAGGCAAGGACACACCCCTCCCCCCCCTCCCCTGGATTGTTTCTTTCCTCCTTATGATGAAGATAATTCCATAGAGGGCTATGGTAGTATTAGGTGAGTTTTTTCTTATGTTAACAATGATACTTAGCTTATATAGTTCAAAACCAGGAAATCATTTGCATCAAGGCAAGGATGTTTATCTGGATGGTCAAGGAAAAAATGTATAGAGTCCTTGAGGAATTTTTCATGGCTATCTATTCTTCTCTTCTTTTGAAAAGTACCTCTTCCTCCTCTATTACTCATTGAGTATGATAAAGCTGCCATCAATCATATCCTTGGCAAAATTATCAAAGAATAGCCACAGAATAATGGTATACTTTACTTTGGATTACTTACAGGGTATTTTTTCTACAGTCAACATCTTGAGTCTATTCTATTGAGAGAATATAATATTGAATGTGATAGGTTGGCAACATATTCTCTACTCTTATTTACTTACATCATGCCATCCATTTTACACTGAATTATACCAGACTTCACTCTGCAAGGCAATGACAGTTTGTGGCCTTGACAAATACTTACCCTGCAAGAATTTATATGAAGTCACTCCAATGGAAATTACTGATTTCAGATAAGGCATCACTGTAATCTTGCCAAATTTCCCTTATAATTGCTATCCAAACAAAATTCTATTTATCTCTCCTACTCAATCCATGAGTCAGGAATCCACTACTATCACTATTTCAGTCATGGTTGACCTTGAATATGCTAGTGGTTCACATTTAAATCAAGATGTGCCTTTTCCTCTAAATACTATGAAGCAGGCTTGAATCTTAGCAAGAGCATATTTCTGATTAGAGCAACACTGAATAAATGGCAAAGATCAAGGAAGTAGATGTCAATCTGAACAAGAACATGAAATTCTTTATCCATATGAGAATTAAGATAGAAAATTCAGTGTTCAATATAACCTACATGTGTTTGCTAATGTATTGGTACTAAATTGAAGGAGCAGGAAGTGAAGTTGAAAAAGAAATCCAAGACTCTCAATCCAATCAAGTCACTTCTTAACAACAAAGCAGCCCAAATCTTTCATCAAGGATCAAAGAAACTATCTAAAGTACCTAGGTTTGATTGTTCAATTTTGATGTCTATTGTTTTGCTGATATCAATGAATTCTTATTTGGTTAGTGCCAGAGAAGATCTACAAAAAGAGTTTGCAAGTTGTTCTATGTATACAACTGCAAAGAGTAACTGGAAAGTGAAAACTGTGAATCTCTGTTTCACTACTTACATTTGATTATCTCTTAGGTTCCATTCTGCCAGGCATCCCTGCACAGACTTGTAATTTTGCTATCTATAAATGGACCTACAATGTTCCATTAGTTTTCATATGTTGCAAGCTTACTGGCATATAGAAGAATGTCAATGAAGTGTGAAAAAAGGAAACATTCTAGCTTGTGTGTTCACTGACTATATGGATTCACTAGGCATGCACACATGTGTGCTAATCAACATTGACTTTCTTTCTTTCAGACTTCAATTCAGAAAGCCACTGTGGACTTCACAGAAGATCTTTCATCTTTGGACAGTGTTTGTCTGGGGTATGGCATCATATACTTTGGAGATGACTGTTCTTTGGATGATGGGCCCAAGATTGGGTGCCAGCACTTCAATCCCCACTTTGTCATGCCATCTCTCATTATCCAGATATGCAAGGATGTGGAAACCAATAGTTTGGGCAACATGGTTTCAAGCTTTGCTGTTCAGCTGGGTATACACAAAGGGTACATAGTGAGTGGTCTTATCAAAACTCCACTGGTGGACATTCCAATTACCAGTCACATCAAGTGGACAACTGCAGCCAAACATCCTGATGCCAAAATGGAACTTATCAATGGAAACCATCATGTTACATTCTTGCAACAGCTGCATCACAAGACTGCAGAAGAGTACTATAGGATTGAAGCAGAGCTTAAACAGCCAGGAGTCACTAATCCTGGCAGGCTACAAGGTAAGCAAGCAAAGGTGTTTGATCAGTTGTACAACAATGTGGTGTGGGTTGCAGAGATTTTTGACTTGGGTAATGAAATCAATCATATATTTAGTCCACACATGTACTAAATAAATAATCACATTCAAATGCCATTCAAGAAAGAGACAATGCTAGACTGCTTCTCTTCAAGATTTCATGGAACTGACTCAAGCCTCACAAACAGGACACTAATATGGAGTTATTCAAAAACCTTCTCCACTGCCTCCATCAAGCCAATATCAATAATGGTTATGATACTCTGATGGTCATGGGTGCATATGAGTAGCTGTTTAACAGTTGGGCTATGAAGCATAATCAGAAACATTCTCAACCTAACATGATCCTCTAACATGTCACTTTGACCATCTGGCTTGCTCATGTATTTAGATGTGGCTCAATTGAACAAAGCAACTCCATGAGTGCCTTATTTTTCATTGATAACCTGCATCCCCTATCTTGTTGGTGTAAGTTCTTTTGCCATTTATTTAGTCCACATGTGTACTAAATGATATATATATTCTTCATTCAGCTGTTTTTGGCCATGTTCAAACTCCTATGGACTGTCATTTTGTTCTTATGCTCTCCCATTCAAATGACTGCTCTTGACATCTTCACCTCAGATATTTTGAGTTGTGACACTGATCTTTGGATCAATACAGATGATATCAAAACAGTTCTCAATGCAGCTGAGGCCAAATTCTAAGTCCATCCCATGTTTCAGAAATTGTTGTCTGTTGGTAATATCAATATTTACCCTATACCAGACATCTTAGGGTTTCAAATTGGCTTTGGTAAGGATACCACCACTTTGATGGCCAAATGGATGAATATATTTGCTACCACACTCTCCAAGGTCATTCATCTGTCTGGGAGTCCAGAGGTTGCCAAGATCAAGATGTATAATGAAACCTTTGACATCTACTTTACTAAACTGCTGGAGAGGACTAAAGGGTTGCTGGCAAAATTGGACCTCAACTTGAATGATGCAGACTTGACAGCACTGATATTCCATAACATGCTTGTGAAGTTGCAATGGATCTGACTTGGCTACTTTTCAATGGACAAACCTCATATCAAGCTTCAAACTCCATATCCTCTGTTCAGTCTCATGATGATGCAATGTATGGCATCATTATGGCACACAAAGAGTGTAAAGGTCATCAATTACCCCACTTTTCAGCATCTTGGACCTGTATTGGTGGAGGTAAGTATACTACACCAGCTAGTAATCTAAGATTTTAGTGCACATGTGTACAAAATATGCTCTGATCTTAGTGTTTCAACTGGATTTTTCCAACCATATGCTATGGATTCAAAGCACAGCATGAAGATGGTTGATTGTGAACAGATCTCTGGAGTAGCATAAATGCTTGGTTTCAAACTTGCCTCAGTCTTTAGAATCTCAAATTGTGAAGACAGCTTATGATACAGATATGAATTAATATCTGTTGATAATCCATTGATAACTGATGCCATGCTTTAAAGCAGATTGAAAAATTTTATGCTGCTTGATGCTTGACACTATCCATGCTTGCTCTCATTCTGGATGACATTATGCCATTGAAGTGGTCAGCTGGTGCAAGTAAATGTCTCACAGGGGATTTGCTGCAACTGGTTGGAGATCTCAAGTGGGGAAATATGTTGCATGCATTTGTTGCAGCTTATGCTTCCAAACTTAATTGGCTGATGTTCATTGAACTTTGCCCAAAGGCATCCAATAAGATTTTCAATGATGCTCTGGATGGATCTCCAACCAAGCAACATAAAGATATCTTTTTTTTGGTTTATTGTGTTTGGCATGCCACCCCCATCCCTTGGAAATCACTCAGTGCTTGCAAATCACCTGAATGAAATATATTTATGAAGTATACTCTTGTGGATGCTTTATGGATTTAAGAAAGGGCAGATATCTTGTCAGTTGGTTTGATTTGGAACTTGCAAGAGCAGCTCATGCAGACGGTCACCAATTTCTTGACCATGTATGGCATAATTGGAAAAATTGGAATGAATATTTGGACAAGCCTGATTTTGTCAATGAGGCCCTGTTGTCAAAGACTCAAAGATACCCAAACAATATTGGAGAGAAAATATTGGGGAAAGCCATGGAAAGGACAGTGGTGGCTCCAAAGGCTGAAATCACAGTAGCAAATGCCATCTCCACCATAATCAATGCCATCCAACAATGCTATGTCAGTCACATTGACACACCATTGGGCCTATGTCTTGATCCAAGTTTAGAATAGTCCATGAAACATTTCCTTATCATGAGTTCCATCAAGTATTTAGTGCACACATGTACTAAACAAATTATAATATAGATCTTCAACACCAATAGAGATTTAACATAGCAAGTGCTACAACAAACTACAAGCCATGGAAGCATTTTTCCTGGGAGTTTTACAATTCTAGGAATCCACTGATAACATTTACAAGGCCCTGAAAAATCATCTTTATAGAGATTGAAGATGAACACACCAGTATTACAACCATGTTTGATCTTTGTCTGAAGAATGTGACTGCTGATTTTCATGATTAATAGCTCAAAGTGATTGTAGAAAAGGCCTTTTTTTAATGGTAATACCACATTTCAAATATATATTTTCAAATTTGACATTCAATTCAAAAATGACTCTATAGTGCTAGAGGGGGGCATATGCAACTGAATGGAGAATTTATCTTTTCTGTAAACCATGGTAAAAGGAAGTTGTGGGCCGTCAATTGATCACCATTGAACTTGATAGCAGATATGTACTGTATCTCCTACAGGCATGTCAGATGAATGCAGTATTGGAATTTGGCAAGATATCCAGTGAATCAGTGATGTCAGTGGATTTCAGATGCTCCCTATCTGGCTTTAAGGTAATGATGATGAGGATATATTCAGTGGAACAGGGAATGTGATTTCCATTTAGATCCTAATGAGCTTGTAGTGGTATATTATTTATTTCATTTCATCAGACAGGCTAGAAGAACATTTGAAAAAGCTGCTTACTTAGATTGTGGATCTGGGAAATTTAATCATCTATGTCCTTCAACAACTCAACAGCTTCATTGAAATATGTCTCAACTACAAATACAAACTTAATGCCAGGTAATGCAAGATCCATGTTAGTAGCATCTACTTCCATCAAATGGAGTGAAAATATGTTATCATAGCCAAGGAGATATAACATGCTCATCCTGAGAGACAGGAGAAGAGAAAAGATCTGATGAGATTTGGTTTCATAGCTTATAGGTTATTTTTTCTACCATCAACACTTTGAATTTACACTAACAAGATAGGGATGTAGATTGTCAATGAAAAATGACATGCTTATTGTGTTGCTTTGTTTGACAACACTATATCCAAACACATGGGTGAGCCAGACTATCAAGTTTATGTGTTGAAGGATTTGGTTGTGTCAGGAATGTTTCTGTGTATGAGTCATTGCCTAACTGGTGAGCAGCTGGTTATACATAAGCTGCCATAGTAATTGGAGTATCATATCCACTATTGATATTGACTTAGTGAAGGCAATGCAGGAGGTTTTTGAAGACCTCTGTATCTGTGTCCTGCTTGTGAGGTTTCATTCAGTTGAAGGAAATTTTGAAGAGAAGCAGTCCTGCATCATCTCTCTCTTGAATGGCATCTGTTGCAAATTCTATTTATCATAGTCTATACTTTCACATCTTTCAGTTCACAAGTCCAAAGCACTTATCATAAGTAGTGGTTTATCTGATCATTGTATGGATGTGAATCAGGAAACTTGACAATGACCTCATCCACTTTGTTATGTTAGTATGATATATAGACAAGTGAAATAGTATTATATTGAATCTCACACTGAACACAAGGCCCTTCTATGATATCTATTTCATCAGATAGAACAAGTTCATTGAATGCCAGATTAGCATAGAAACTATGATCATATGATTGGAAGTACCAGTACCAGCTTAAAGATATCAGAATCATACCTTTCATTTTTTAGATCCTGCTTGAAATGAAACCAATGGACTGAGATCCAAACACTTGTGGGTTTTTCATCCTCCTGTTGTACAATGTTATTGAATCCATTATAGCATGTGGGCAATAAGGCTACATTACCATCTTCACTCAGATATCTACAATTTTGGCTTGTCAGTGATCACCATCAAATGCCTTCACTGATACACTGACTGCATTAAGTTTCACATGATATAAAATGAAGGTATGTATATACATAATACTCACAAGTCTCCACAGTGGAATGTATAATCATTTTAATCACAAACTGATCATATAATCCATTTATCAAATGATGGTTTTATTATTGCTGACATCCTGTTCTTTCATTGATGACTGGGATGTGACATGAATAAATGATCAATCAGACTGGACAATCAATACATATTAACAAATGTCAAACTGGATGGAAATTGCATAAACTCATCCATTGTAGGTGTTTGAACAGGGTTGGAATTGTTTTCCATAGTTGCACAAAGTGGGAATTATGAAATCTGGCACACAATACAAGAGATATATATGTGTGTGCATTATCTATCTTTGTTATTAGAATTTTAATATGAGTCATATAACCACTCACTATATATAGAGGCTGCAGCATTGATGAAATGAAATCACCTATTGTCATCATGTCTCTGCCTTACAAATGATGTTCCATTCATGATGTCATACTACTAGAATTGCCTATCTTGACTACAAATTCATCATCATCCTCTTCATCACCCATTGACCATCCAGCTTGTTCAATGTCATTGTCACCACATATTCAACAATTATTTGATAACTGGATCAACTACCTTGCCTTAGAGGATACAGAGATGTTATCTGCAATAGATAATAATAACAATAACAACCATTGTTCAGGTAGCTGATTGTGTGTATTTATTGATTTCATAATGGATGTTGACATGTTTTATCCAAGATGATGATGACTCACCACCAACATCTCCCACTTCTGTAGCATCTTCCTTTCACCAAATGCTCCTGGAACACTTTACACCAATGCACATAGGTATTTCATTATTTTAAACCTATATGTTTTGACTTTTATATCTATTTAGAATTATCACCAAGATCAAATCATTCAAGCACATCCTCTCTCCTGTCCAATTCAAATTTGTTCAATTATTGGATTCATCACCTGATAGGATCCACTATGCCCCCAGCCAAACACACAACACTGGTCAAACCTTTATCATTGCCAACACATTCCAAGGAGAACATGTTACTTCCTCAACTACTGGATCAGTTTTCAAGGCAAAGACTGCAGAATAACATAGATGACAATCATGCTCATGACCATTCACATGGTAGGAAATCTGTCTGTATGGAAGGTCATGGATTTAACATGATATTCTCTCAGAAATGGATAGTAGATGTGAACAGAAGGAACACAATGATAGTACATCTGCTATGGAAGCATGTAAGTCCTTTTCATATCTCATTCTAGATGAATTGATGGAAAATACATCCAGGCACAGGACACAAGGAAGACCACCTAAATGCCAACATCAAACTGGAAAATCAACAAAAATATCTCAAAGTCAAAAGGGAAATAGGGGAAGGCCAAGAAAATGACTCAAAATTGCTGCAACATGTACCAATACTATTACTACTACCACAACTGCTGTATCTCCTAATGCACCCACTGCTGAATCATTAGAGCTATTAGTGAAAGGTAAATATTTCATGTGTGATATATTTTTATTGTTGACTGATTCACTTGTGTGTTTGAATAGCCCATTCAGTTCAGCCTGTTCCATCCAAAAGACCAAGGGGAAGGCCACCAAAGAAGAAGAGACTTATTATTTCAGGTAAACAAAGCAAATCAAATAATAGTGGGTGATAATATTCACTTCACAATTTCATCTATAGTAAAGTAAATATTAAATATTCATGAATAGTAGCCCTGAAGACATCCAACAATGCAGATTATGTCACTAATAGAAGTGAAAGTGAAAGTCATTTAGAAAGTGGAAATTGTAGCAGACGCTATCGGGATGCCTTTGTGGGGTGGTAAGAAAGGGAGATGTTGACTGTATGGATGTCAACTGATCATCCACTAGCTGGGTTTAGTGACCAGTGCCTTTGAGGACTAGCAATGGACTTATGGATAATGGGATAGGTAATCCCGTTCTTATATATCAGACCTGACTGTAGGTCGAAGGCTGAGAAGAACTAGACTGGGGGCTCTAGTCTTCAAGGTTGCTGTTACGGTTTCCGTAGCCCCTCTAGGCTGTCGAGTTTACCATGGGCTCTTTTCCTTCCGTCGTGCCGCATACTCTATTCTTCTTCTCCCCAATGACACTTCTATCTTCACCTACTCTTATGTTTCTTCTTCCACTCTTTGATT
>JBBPLA010000018.1:0-16467 GCA_038089515.1 Leccinellum crocipodium
GTGCACCAGCCAGCCCAGGAGTGGAGTTGAGATTCATAGTCGCCCAGTATTCATGCATCTGTGGTGATCAATCAGATCAGATTTTGTATGACAATGTGAATGAAACTACGGATCTATGACGAGCATGCTTACCTTTTCCAAAATTTGCGACTTTGCAGCAGTGATTTCACTTTGCCAATGCCTCTGTATCCATGAGAAGCGTATACATGGGTCCATGACTTCAATCATGGATGGAAATTGGAATTGAGATGTCGTACTTGCAACTGAGATTACATATACCACTTACACATCACATACATGTACGTGTTGTTCTCGCGTATGAGCTTCTGATATTTGAGTGCTGTTGGAAGGCCTTCCAGAATGAATGCACCAATTTGTGGGTGCTTGGGTGATGATGAAAGACTCTGCCATTGGAAAACAAACATTTCATAGGTGGAGATCACACCACCGAGCAATGGACTACATTCGCCACACATCATGTGCTGAACAGCTGATGGCACCTGACATTAAAATCATGTAAACAAGTGTTAGAACTTGGAAATATGAAAAGCGCCTTACTTGGAGTGTAATTTCAAGGTCTTGTGGCACTTCCCAGGTGAGAGCAGTGTTACGGTTTCCGTAGTCCCTCTGGGTTGTCGAGTATATCACGGACTCTTTTCCTTCCAGCGTGCTGCTTATTCCATCTTTCTTCTACCAGACGATACTTCTATCTTCGCTTATTCACACATCTCTTCCCCCACCCTTTGACGTAATCCTTCTCTTCTTGTATTACCAATCTTCTGCAGTCTTCCTGACGTCATTCATACTGTGGATGACTAACCTTCCTCTATTTTCCATCGCATTCTATTCCTCTTTCGTTTCTCTCTCTAGTTCCGCTACACACACAGCTTGGTCTGTGCATTGTACTTTTACCTATAAATACCTATGTAGTCGTTCCCTGTTTCCTTAGCTAGTTCTACACAATCAAGTGTTGATTCTTAGCCAACCTCTTTAACTAGAGAGATCCTTGAGTGAGTCTCTTCGTGAGCATTCCTCGTGTCTTTCCTACGTCGACGTCTTCGACATCTGGTATTGCCAAACCACTACTCGCGACGCTTCGCATAACAGGTGAGGGTGAGGATGAGGATGAGGGGGGGAGGGTGAGTGCTCACTGATGTCGCATTGTTGTCATGTCATGACATGTGGTGAGGAGGATGAGTGTGAGGGTGAGTGTGAGGGTGAGAGGGGGTGCTCACCAATGTCATGTCACTGTCACATCGTGACGTGCTGGTGAAGAGGCTGAGGACAAGGGTGAGGGTGAGGGTGAGAAGGGTGATGGTGTGCTCACCATTGCGAGAATGAGGGCAGAGAGTGAGGACAACAACAACAACAACGTGTTGTTGCATCGTCATTGTGCTGCCTGCCTTTGCACAAGGGAGGGAATTGGGATGGTGAAAAAAAAAGTATGTTAACCAAGTACTTACCTTGGTAGTTCTCATTGTTTCAATGTTGTTGCGTCGGTGTTGCATTGGTGTTGCATGAGGGGAAGGATGAGAGTAAGTAACTTAGTAGAATGTGAAGTTGAAGAAAAGGAATAAACATACCCACACCTAGATCATGTGTGGTCTCCCCAATTTTTTTCTAAGTCTCTCGTCCCACCGAGTGAGCACACCCTCACCCTCACCCTCACCCTCACCCTCCTCACCAGCATAACGAGACACTGACATGGCATCGTTGCAACAGCAATGACGACAATGACAATGACAATGACAACCATGTCAACTGGGAACAGGATGGGACAACAGAAACAGACGGGATGACAGGAACGGACAGGACAACAGAAACAGATGGGACGACAGGAACAGACAGGACGACAGTGACAATGGTGAGCACATGCCCTCACCTCCTTCTCACCAATGAAGATGACGATGTCAACAGCGCATCACTGCAACAGCAGCAACAACGCCAATGACGACGACGCCAACGCAGCATCGTTGCAATAGTAACGACGACGTCGTCGTCACCCCCACCCTCTCTAGCACAGCACACGTCACGATGACGACGGGAACGGGACAGGAGGGGATTGGGAAGGGGACCAGATGATGATGAGGATGATGATGGGAATGGAACGGGGACAGATGGGACGGGACGATGACAACAACAACAACACACCATGGCACCGACATGCCAAGACACGATGAAGACAATGGGAACAGGAACAGGAACGGGATGGGATGGGGACAATGATGACATGCCCTGGCACCAGTATGCCATGACACAATGACAGGAATGGGACAGAGCAGGAGGGGACGGGATGATGATGGGAACAGGTTGAGTGACGACACAAAGAGGATGAGACAATGAGACAATGACAACGACACGCCGTGGCACCGACATGCCATGACGGCCCCGCATGCGGTCACCCAGCATGTCTGGTAATAGTATCATACAGTAGTTATATTTTACAGAATAAATCACTTTTTTCTTTCAATGTTTGTCCATCAAGGTCAGAGTCTAGTCACCCTTTCTAATATTTCTTCCCAATGTTCATTAGCTTCAATTATTACCAATTACTTGGAATACTTGGAAATACAACTAATACAACAGATTATTTATGCTGGGTGAAGAAAAACAAGAAAATATCACATAAAAGCTGAAAATATAACCCATGAAATTGCCAAAATTGTAAAAAATGTAACATTTTTGCAACATTGTAACATTTTGTTACAAATATATACAATTCTGTGCAATTTTCTGAGGGTGGTTTTTCATGATGTAGATTACGCAGTTTCAGATCTTCAGATTTCATCTCTGCCGTGATTTGTGGGTCGCCGCAGAGAGCAAAAAAAGACTCTTGGAGCATACCGTTACTAACTGTGTCAGGTGGGCTATTAACGGCTTCTTCAGATGCTACTCTGATAAAGTATTTCCCCCATTCCAGTGACTCAACTACATCATCCCTCGTCAATTATTAGTATCCACTATGTCCAATACAATTCTCACAAATACATGCGTCTGTGGCCATACATTCACTGACCTTGGAGGTTTTACTAGGCACGAAAAAAGCTGCCGCAAGGGCAAGAAAAGACTTTCTACCATCCTTGTGAAGGTGAAGGAGGTGTACCAAGCTAAAAAAGCTAGACTATCCCTCTCGAAATGTACTAGTGCTGATGATAGTTCGATTGCTAGTGGCTGTGAGGACAGGCAACTTGAAGACTCAGAACATGGTGAAGCTAACCAGCAAGGTGTTCAGCAGGCATGGCACCCCTTTTTTTTTTAATACTTCATCTAAAATGTTGTGCAGGACATACCCTCTTCTTTGCATACCCACAGTGAGCCTTCTCTCGTGAATACCAATGAAGCATGCAACTCGAATGTTGCCAATTGCCTTGAGGTATGCATTAGTTGTGAACGAACACCATCAACAATGCTGAGCATGTCTAGGATGATCAATCTCTGGCACAGCGTCGACCTCATAGAGCTCGCCAACTACCAGCATGTTTCCAAGACATGTTACCAGAGCCACCTCTACCTCTCCCTCCTTTGGAACTGGTCATCAATCCTCTGCCACTGATGGAATCAGAAGGTCATCGCCAGTTATCAGACCATGGGCAAAGGCCCCCCTTGGGAACAACGACCACGGCATCCAATCCATCTACTTTTTCAACATCCCATCCATTACTCAGGACTTTCAGAATGCTGATGAACAAATTTGGTCTGTTCCATTCCTATACTATGCAAACTCTTCCCTCGCACAATCCTGATGACCCATATTCAATCAAACATGTACTGCAGCCATCCATTCACAGTGCTCAGCATCAGAAGACAAATAACACATTTCACCCTTACCCGAACGAGAGTGCAATGCGCTTAGGCAACTGGTACTGGAATGAGGGAGCACAGAAATCACGGGAGAACTTCAAGCAGCTCCTTGGCATCATCGGGAACCCCGCATTTGATGCTGCCAATTTGCCCAGGGTCGCATGGGATTCCATTAACAAAGAACTGGGTGATCATAATTCTGATGCAGGCTCTGACACCCCTGAGTGGTTGAGTAGTGACCGGAGGTGGAAATCTTCTCCAATCACGATCTCTGTCCCCTTTCATAGTCACTCAGTCAACCCCGGTCCCAAGTCTTTTACCATACCCGACTTCCACCATTGTTCTCTTGTTTTGATCTTGGAAGAAAAAATCACAGATCCCATTCAGGCTGCATATTTCCACTATGAACCATATGAATTACTTTGGCATCCACCACACAGGAACAAGGATGTGAAGGTGCATGGAGAGCTCTTCACCTCCGGCGCATTTCTTGATGCCCACACTGTTGCAAACCGTACTTAGCCTGCTAGTCTGATAAACTGTTAGGCCGAACCTTTAAACGCCCAGAGCGTCTCTTTATGTCATGTGATCCACTTAAGTCATTAATCACCTGACCTTATCTCTTATCGATGACGTATTTACCTTTCACTCTTCACTTCCCACACTCGTGAGAGTTCTCTCATGATCGTGTGAACACTTTAACCTAGTATAGTAACCTTAGATAGCTTATCGTTAGACACAGCATGGTCTGTGCACATGTACTCGTAGTATAAATACCTGAATGCAGACCACCGAACAAGCTAGTCTTGTTCTGGTTGGATTCCCTCTAATCACAACTGTCCCCCCATAAGTCCTTGTCTCTAGTGTGAGGGATCTATCACGGTGAGTCACCATTTCCATGAGGCATCACACTGTCGAGTATGGCCATACCATTACAGACTTGGAGACAAGACCTAATACGGACTACAGAATTGTCCTGCTGCCACCGAAAGGATCTGCCACGACAGACCATGATTTCCATGAGCTGCCGTACCATCAAGTACGACCATCAGAACCATCCACTACGAACTTGGAGACAAGGTCTACTCTGGACTATGTGATCATCCTGCCACCGCTGAAATGATCTGTCATGGTGAGTCACCATTTCCACAAGGCACTGCACTGTCGAATATGGCCATTCCATCACAAACTTGGAGACATGGCCTACTCCGAACTACAAAATCATCCTGCCTGTGCTGAAAGGATCTACCACGACAGACCACAATTTCCATAAGCTGTCGCATTGTCAAGTACAACCATTGGAACCACCCAACACAGATTTGGAGACAACACCTACTCTGAACTACATGATCATCCTGCCACTGCTGAAAGGATCTGTCATGGTGAGTCACCATTACCATAAGCTGTCACACTGTCGAATATGACCATATCCATCACAGACTTGCCATGTGATGTAATTCCACTGCTACTGAAGAGTGTATATAATGTTAGATACTTCTGGCACATCCCATAATTTGTCCCAGGAATCCATCAGTGACCATGCCCATAAAGTGACACAGTGATTATCGTCAACTCTATTTATCTAACTAGTTGACTGTTTTCCATCATAAATAATAAGGCTGACACATCAGGAAATTGGTGAAGTGATGATATGTCTAGATATTGATGATATACCTAGATATACCCTTGAAATTTTCAACTGAGCAAAATTTCAACTATCTGGCTGTCATCTACATGTAAAATACATCAACTCTAGCTAGTTTAATTTGTGTTGTCATAAGGCATGAGGAATATCAGGGAATATCATCTCCACACTGATTTCCTGATGACTGAGTTGTGACCATTCTGATTGAACAAGCTATGCACTACCAGCCCACCCACTGGATATAAGACTAGTTCATATGCTTCATCAGAATGATATTTATGACAGACTTTCCGTTGTTAGTAGACTTAGATAATGTCAGATAATTCTATCTCAAAAAATCATAGATTTCGTGATGACGAGATCGGACGCGTCATGTTGACATTGAATCTCCGCGCGTTGCCGTAGCGCCCAGACTCACCCCAGACTCCGGCCCCAGACCGGCCCCAGACTGTCCATTTCCTGGACGCTCTCCTCATGTGAGATCTATAAAGCGACGTAGGAGATACACGGAAAAGATAATAAGAAGGATGAGCCTATTACAAAGATCACATCATACAAACATCTGCAACGGATGGCGATCATATACAATGATTGTGACCCTCGCTCAGCTCGCCGAGATCAGGATAGAACGGTACCATCGCGTCCGCAGCGCCGAGATACATCGAGTTGTGGACGCGCCAGTAAACCTAGAGATGAAGAGGGAGGCAGTGAGCAATGGCCAAACCCAGGAACAATCCATCAAACGCGACGTACCTCGCGGACTTTACGTGCGGGATAGAACAAGCCTTGGAGCGCATAGCTGAGGAGGACACCCGGACCCAACGTCACGCACATGGCCTCAACAGCTTCCATGACTGCTCCGATCACATGTGGTGACGTTTCGAAGCAGTTGGGCGATACCAAATTCATGAGATGAAGCATCGAGTCTTCACAGCCGAGACCTGCTACGCCAAGAGCCAAATGTTTTACGATGACACTTGCTGTCTGACGATGGACGAGTCACGATCGGTGAGCGCGTCTTCGAGCATCGTGACGACCGAGTGTAAGCAGATTGCGGACCAACGTATTCGAATACGAAGGTCAGCGCTTTCAGACAACCAGTCCGCACGTTGAGCTCCGCAGTACGATATTCGTTGAGAATTGCAGGATACACGTGAAAGCTACAGAGCAGCATTAGATTGAAGACTACTGTCAAAGTGATGAATCGCTCACGTCCACCAGTCTCTGCCACGATAGCGATCGCAACAGTACTACAAACACGACATTGACGTTCCTGCACATGTAGATTGGTGAGCAAGACCGATAGGACGTCTTGGGGACCCAGACTCTTCGCAATATAGCCGAACGAGTTAACAGCGGCTCGCCGGATACCCTTCTTATGTGCCTTCAACAGGTCCAGAAGCTCAAAGCAAATACGCATCCACTCTCGCGCCGGGACAAATTCAGCACCGCGATCAGATGGAAACACGAAATTAACATCGCGGTACGCCAACAGACAGACAGACCGGACTTACCAATACGACCGATCAAGTTGATCGATGCTTCCTGTACCTTTTCGTGTCGGTTACGAAGAATTGGTGTCATACGTGGCACTAAGGGGGATGAATCAGTAACAGGATATCAGACAATGCATTGAAACACCTACAAAGATCCTTGACTGGGGGTTCATCTGGGTCATACCAACGACATTAGCGATCGCTCCCTCAGCAGCAATGATACTACCGAGCGCGTCGGGGTATTCTTCTCCCAATTGCTCAAACAAGACGAGACTCAGCTTGCTCAAGAGCTGATCCTCCCCACATTGCTTGATGACCACCGCAAGCCGAGTTGTCAAATCGGCTGCCTGCTGACGGACTTTGGCACTCTTGTTGTTGAGACGCCAGAGGATCGTGGAGACGATCTGAGTAAGATATGGCTTGACGCGGATGCCGAGAGCGTTGACGACTGTACCAAAACCGTCGAGCTGTTACACACATGGCCTCAACAGCTTCCATGACTGCTCCAATCACGTGTGGAGACATTTCGAAGCAGTTGGACCATACCAAATTCATGAGATGAAGCATCGAGTCTTCGCAACCGAGACCTGCTACTCCAAAAGCTAAATATTTTACGATAACACTTGCTGTCTGTCGATGGACAAGGTCGGTGAGAGCGTCTTCGAGCTAACGACCGAGTCCACGCAGTAGGCAGATTGCAGACCGACGTACTCGAACACGAAGGTCAGCGCTTTCATACAACCAGTCCGCACGTTGAGCTCCGCAGTACGATACTCGTTGAGAATTGCACTGGCAGGGATACATGTGAAAGCTACAGAACAGCGTTAGTCATTGAAGACTACTATCAAGATGATGAATCACTGACTTCCACAAGTTTCTGCTACGATAGCGATCGCAACAATACTACAAGCACGACTTTGACGTTCCTGCACACATAGATTGGTGAGCAAACCGATAGGACGTTTGGGGACCCAAACTCTTCGCAATATAGCCGAACGAGTTAACGGCGGCCCGCCGGATGCCCTTCTTGTATACCTTCAACAGGTCCAGAAGCTCGAAGTAAATACGCATCCATTCTCGTGCCGGAACAAATCCAGCCCTGCGATCAGCTGGAAATACGACATTAACACCGCGGTACGCCAACAGGGAGACAGACCGGACTTACCAATACGACCAATCAAGTTGATCGATGCTTCTTGTACCCTTTCGGGTCGGTTCTAAAGAATTGGTGTCATTCATGGCACTGAACGGGGCGGAATCAGTAACAGCATAGTAGACAATACATGGAAACACTCACAAAGATCCTTGACCGGGGGGTTCATCCAGTGGGTCATTCCAACGACATTAACGATCGCTCCTTCAGCAGCAATGATACTACCGAGCATGTCGGGGTATTCTTCTCCCAATTGCTCAAATAAGACGAGACCCAGCTTGCTCAAGAGTTGATCTTCCCCACATTGCTTGATGACCACCGTGAGGCGGGTCGTCAAATCGGCTGCCTGCTGACGGACCTTGATGGTCTTGTTGTTGAGACGCCAGAGGATCGTGGAGACGATCTGAGTAAGATATAGCTTGACGCGGATACCGAGAGCATTGACGACTGTACCAAAACCGTCAAGCATGACTTGGCCCTCCGTTGTCTGCTCCTGGAAGGAATAAACGATTTCGTAGATGAGGGAGCATGGCGCAACCCATCAAGATGGCAATCTGTTGAACAATTCGAATGCCGGTGTGACGCGCCAGCCACGACTTTTTGCTGTGGCAAACTGCCTTGAGGAAGGGAAATAGCGAAGGGATACCAAGGGCAGAGGCAATGACGGAGAACGCGCGGGCGGTCGTGTTGCGAACGTACTCGTCGGCATGATCAATATCAGGGCGTATGGTGGAGATCATGTGAACAAGACCAGCCGCTTTTGAGAGGTTGGATACAATTTCGCGTCCTTCGACGCTAGCACAGTACCAATCCCCGTTGATGAGGAGCCTAGTAGGCTCGATAACAACTAGAATCTTGTGCACGTAAGGACGGACGAGGTCGTCAAGTTTGTACAAGACACGGTCAATAACCTTCACCAACAAATGGCGCTTTTGATCTTCCAGGGTGCGTTCCATGAGCAACGGGAGGATCTTGTCAAAGAGTGGACCGGTGCCGAATTCGCGAGCTTTGTCGGTAATTTGGCGAAGAGCCGTCTTGCAAACAGGCGGCGTCCCATTCTTGATCTTCAAGAGAAGCCGCATGATCTTGCGTTTTTCCATTTCATCTACCGAAAGCTCAGTCACGGTCTCGTCCTCCTTCAAAATCTTTGCGAAATAGTACTGCACGTCCTCCGGCTTGAAAAAGGCAAGGTTTCCGACACCCGGAATTTCAGTGGGAAACCCATGTACAAGACCCGCAGCAGCGTCAGATGATTCTTGGATATGTAAATCCCCGACTTCAGCTATAGGGATCGCCATCAACTTGGGTAACCATCGGCGCATAGTCTGGCGGAGTAATAATGACGTACCCTGTTGCTGGCAGAATAATGTCCAATTCTTCATCCGATAGGTAACGATTGTGCATGATAATCTAGGTCATGGGTGCATCAGGAACAACAGCAACTTGATCCCGATGCGAACGCTTGGGAGGTTCTGAAAGGGCATTTTCAGTAGGGGGAGCATCCCAGCGAGACCACCGTTTCTTCGGGCAGACGGCTCTTTCGACGGGTCTGGCTTGTTAGGATTCACGTTCTCATCTGCGAGCTCAGCAGCGTCCCATCTCCTTTTCCGCCTCGGTCCTGCTACCTCCCGGTCTCGTACCCTAACCTCGGCAAGTTCCCTGGCAGCAGCGAGCTCCATAACAACGTCTTACAGCTCAGAAGCTTGGGGTGTCTTAGGAAGTTTGTGTTCGGTGGGCGATCGAGGAGAAGAGAGTGAAAAGGGAAAAATGAAGATGGACTTGGGAGGGTGAGGACGAGGACGCACCCTCGTCATCGTGCTATTGCATCGATGCGTCGTCGCTTTGTCATGCTGGGTCGTTGCACGAACAAAGGTGAGGACGAGGACGAATGAGGACATCGTAAGTACGCTCACCTGTCATGTCAATGTGTCGAAGTGGTGTTGTGGCGACGCGTCAATGCGTCATCGTGCTGGGTTTTTGCGTGAACGGGGGAAGAGGGGAGGACGATGACACGTACTTACCGTCGTCATCGTGGTGTTTCCGTCACACTAGAATGGCATGAGCGAGGAGTTTAAGGAGAGTGGGAACGAGGACGAAGCGCGCTCACCGTTGTCCACAGTGCCGTTGCATCGTCGTGTCGACGTGTCGACAAGATTATAGGTACTTATATCTATTATATTACGCACAGCCGCCTTGCTCGCAATCGGTGTGACGGAGTGGCACGGCGTGCATGACCGCGTGACGGGGCGCCTGCGTCACCTTAGTGGTGCACCGTCAATCCTGCGAGGGCGGGGATAATGTGAAGGCGGGCGAGGGCGACAATCGTGGGCCGTCCCGCTGCGATCAAGCGTGACACGTTCTTTGACATGAAAACAGGTCCATGCCCGTGTCGACAGCAAGAAGAGGGCTGTGAATACAGAAAAGACCTTTATTTCCGTGTTCCCAAAGAACGGGAATAGAAGCGGCAGGTCAAGACTTCCTCTGGCATGAGGGTCGATGCGTTGCCAGCCGGTTGCTTGGCAATCGGTAGTGTGTCCACGAGTAGCGCACGATCGAGGGCTAGAACTGAACGAAGACGCAAGATTGCGGTTCGTGGTTTGGCAATATAAGACGCTGACCGGCATTAATGCATAAGTCTACGCAATAAAGCAAGCGAGACAGTAAGAACGTCGTTCTGCGGAGGGTGAGGAAAGAGTCTGGTAGGTGAGGAAAGAGAGGTTCACCGAGTGAGAGCCGAGGGTGGTGAACAGGGATGCAAATGACCGCATGAATCCGAGAAGAATGATGGCAAAGGCGGATAGTACAGTGGAAATGAGAATCAAGGGCCAACGTCTACCGAAACGAGATGGCGAGGATGCCTAGTCGAAGTTAGGAACGGGGAGATAGGACGGGCAGGGCGAGGAGACGAGCCTATGATGGGCTGTACGAGGCCAGACAAGGGGCCAGCGATGAAGACTATGACCAAGAGGTATTTTGAGAGGCCGAGGGAAATGAGATACGGCGAGGCTGGAGGACATTCACGTGAGCCTGACACGCCTCCATCAGGCGGGGTACGCACCAGATGACATCTGCAACGAGGGCCAACCATACGGGCCACTCCGGACCACCGAGCACCGGCATCGTCGACGGGCAGCGCAGAGAATCTGCCAGTCATGGCGTCTAGTATAGTCACATGATTAACCTTAACAGTTAAGTACTACCTTACCTTCTTGAAATGCTGTACGTCCAATCATTCCGCATTGTTGACGCGCCTTCACATCCGGGAAATCCGACTGTTGTACGTGAACGTGTCAAATGAAGCGCAACTGGCTTCCACCGTATCGGCAGAAGCTCCGAGTCTCTGTTCCGTGCGAAAATGAGTGACGATAATGCATGGGTTACTAGTACAACTTACAATCTTTTTGGCTAATGTTCGTTTCTCCATTAACCAGTAATGTTGACCCAGCCATTCACAGGTTCCACAGGGCGTGTCTTTCGAACCCGCAAAACCCCATTCCGGATGCGCTTTTGACCGGACGCGATCACGGTAAGGTATTCAACCGACCGTAATAGGTTGATATTCCCAACCGACGCCGTGGTCGTTGTTTTAATGTCCTGCCATACTGACTTCATTTGATTCTTAGTTGGCTTCACAGACTCGGAGGCAGGGAGACCGCTCGCTGGTAGGTTCGTCAAGATGATTTGGGCGGCGAAAGATGTCAACGCGGGTCGGGAAACCATGATTTGAGAGTACGGAATGGCATGGTCGAAGTCTGGCCCAAAACTTTCCGAGATGCGACGTGTTCGACGATTAATCTGCAACCACAGCCTGAGCGAGAGGATCCCCCAACACCATACAATATTTGTTTTTTCCCTCGAGTAACTTGGAGTCTGTGCATTCGTTCAGAGCACGGAAAATATGTGCCAGCTTCTCCGCATCTGTTCACCTGGGTATATATTTCACCCATTTTTCGCTAGGCTTGCTCTGACCAGTCGTGATAGATGGGCAGGTCGCCATCACGGGCACGAGAGGGTGTGTTTTCATCCTAATCATATGTACGCCGAGTGGTAAGGCGATGGCCGATCCGCAGAGCTAACTTGTGACGCAGACCACGCCGATGGTACATAAATTCCGGTTTTCAAAATAAACGTGTAAAACGCTGCCAATGAAAGCAGACCCCTTAGAAGTAGAAACGACTATCTTCCTGCTTCAAGTTATGGGTTTGCCGCATCGGGCATTTCCTATTGGCATTCCTCCCCGCTTGCCTTCGATTCCAATGTAGGCTGCACGCCCTAGCAGATGTATAAAAGGAGCCTCGAGAGCATCATCAGTCCTTCCTCCTCTTTTTTCTCTTCCCGACCCCATGTTCACGTCTGTAATGTACGTCCCTCTTCCTTGCCACCCAAGGCAAACGACTTTCAGTTGCCCTTGCCAATGGAAATCACCAACAAGGATAATGTTGGCTCCACCTAGTAGTGATGCTTTTCCTCCTGCCATTCCTGTCAAGCTCTTTGAAGGCTAATATGTTGCTAGTATGTGGCAGTATGGCATAGTTACCTATTTAATGATTTTTGTTGAGATGTCACGGCAAATACAGAGTAATTTGACTTGAACGTTTCCAACCGTTTAACGGTTGTATGAAGGTAATCGCGAATGAAATTCGGCGGTGCTTCTAGTGTTTCTGTTCTCAGAGATCGGATCGCGGAGGGTCTGCAGTGGAAATATTACCTCTCCAGGGAAGCGATGAAGTTGGTACGAGTGTTGGAGAGCGCAGCTTGGAAAGGCGATAGAGAGATTGTAAGGAAGCTCCATCCGGTCACCTCCCATCGACATCATCAGTGACAGAACGGTGTTCTAGTGCTTATGGACAAGACTTGGGAAAAGAACTAGAATGTAATCAGGCGAATGTTAGTTGCGTAAGAGTAACGTAGCACAAAGATCGGATATCCGCATTGCAAGGTTGTAAATTACTGATTGTCTATTTTCTCTGCATTAATGACGATTCAGATGTTGCGCGAGACGATAGGCAAGGATGCCCGCTACTACGGCCGCGATACCTCCTAATCAGGGAGTAAACGGCGTCAATATTTCACGAAAGAAAGCAATAAGCCGAATAAAACACACCGGAAAATGATGGCAACCGAATTGGGCGTAGCCTGCGAGAAGTCGTCTGAACGGGATGACAGAGTCTCGCGGCGTCCTGCGAAGCAGGGACGAGCATCCCATTACCAGGTCGTTGTAATACCAGGATGGTGGCCGTGTACGACAGACTTGTCCGGATCGAAAATAGCGAAAATGATCGATGAGAGACCTGTCATAAGGAACTGGGGGATGACGATGAACAGGTTGTGAATACCCTAAAGGGATAACCGCGCGGGGAAAACAAGAAAAGGTAAACGTAAGTAAGTTCCCAGGAAAACGATCACGCACGATGATGGCGCCTGCTTGGCCTGGTGTCAATGTCATGGTATCTTCCTCCAAGTAAGCCACAGAAGGTGGAGAGGATGGGATGGATATATCAATCTTGTTGATGCGTGCGCGCGGGTTCCCTAACCTGCTAATCCTTGGAGGATCAAGTTGATCGTCTTGGTCAAGGGATGAAAGTCTGGAAACGGGTGGACCTAGGATGTCGGCACGGGAGGGAGTGTATTGATCATCGGGAATGACCGTTGAGAACGTTCAGCTCTTCGTCGTCGATGTCAGTTTGAAAAATGTTTCGTGTCTCCTCTTCTTCCGCAATGTACTCGACGTCATCGCGTGGATGAACTACACGTGTCGAACGCGTGTCGGTGAGATGGATCGAACCCATCTCGTCTGAAGTTTGGTAGGATGATATCGCCTCGCCTAGCTAAGGATCACATTGGTATGGTAAGGACCAGATAATGGAGCAATATATTCCCTCTAATTACCACTCACCAAGGCAAAAGGTGCCCATTATGCAATTGCCCAACAAAACCCAGTGACAGCCATGATGAAAGTTGCACCCGATACGGTCGAGAAGACGCTGGGTTTCAAAAATCAAAAGGGCAAAAATCAATACATAGTTTTTCAGATCACCGCTGATGTGACGAACACAAGGGACAGGTGATGGACTTATAAGGTGGCGACTATACATACTGCTAGAGAATACCCATAAACTTGCCAAATGGATCCGAACACGTTCTAACCAGGTCTTCCGTTTTGGTTGAACAGGGCTGGAAGTATGCCCCACATGCTGCCGGACGACGAAGAAGGGTATGATGACGTTGACGGCCAGCGATACTAAGGCGCTGAAAAACAAGGCTCGCGTACCAAATCGCGTTGATTCGGCATTAAGGGCAATAAGCTAAAACGCACGATTCGTCTGATTATGGGAGGCAATGTGACGAGAGTGCGCCACAGCTCGCTCAACTCCTGCAAAAGTCCTTTAGGACGGGTTCTGCGGAGGATGTAAGAGGGACGTACACCGGTCAAGTAGAATCGTACGATGAAGCAAGCAAGACGCGTTCTTTGACATGAAAACAGGTTCATGCCTGTGTCGACACCAAGAAGAGGGCTGTGAATACAGAAAAGACCTTTATTTCTGTGTTCCCAAAGAACGGGAATAGAGGCGGCAAGTCAAGATATCCTCTGGCATGAGGATGAAGATTTGACACTGAAGAGCACCGCGAACTTACATAAAGAACGCGACAACATTTCCGATGGCCCCCATTCGCGCGGCCCATGTGTTGCCAGCCGGTTGCTTGGTAGTCGGTAGTGTGTCCACAAGTAGCGCACGATCGAGGGCTAGAACTGGATGCGACGTAAGACTGCGGTTCGTTGGCAATACAGGAAGCTGACCAGCATTAATGTAGAAGTCTACACAGTAAATAGAAAAGATGGCGAGCGAGACAGTAAGGATGTCATTCTGTGGAGGATGAGTTGAGAATATGGTAGGTGTGGAGAGGCCCGGGGATGTTTACTGAACGAGAGCCGAGGGCGGTGAACAGGGATGCAAATGACTGCGTGAATCCGAGGAGAATGGTGGCAAAGGCAGACAGTGCCAGCAAGGATGCCTAGTAGTAAAAGTTAGGAGCGGGGAGATAAGACGGGCAGTACCAGGAGGCCAGATAAGGGGCCAGCGAGGAAGACTATGGCCAAGAGGGATTTTGAGAGACCGAGGGAAATGAGATCTGACCGGGACCGACGAACATTCTACCAGTGCCAACTTCAAAATACACAAACGTCTTTCACTTATACTTTCCTTATTTCTCGCTCGATCCCGACTCTCCCTTCGATGCAGCAGTAAGGGCGGCCGCCTTCATTGCCTTTTGGTCTTGCTGTCGCCTCGGGGAACTGCTCCCTCCCTCTATCAACGGTTTCTCCCCTTCCAAACACGTCACACGTTCTGTCCTGCCTCTTGTCGTCAAACGCCTTGCCAACGGTTCCGACTACTCCTTTTTCATCCCATGGACCAAGACCACCCGGGAGAAGGGTGCGCTTATCTCTGTCACGGCGCGCGCTCACCAAACAGACCCTCTCACAGCTCTTCTCCAGCACGAGCGCGTCAACTCCGGCCTCCCAGTAGACGCCCCACTATTTGCCTACCGTTCCCCCTCTGGTTGGGTCCCTCTTACCAAGTCAGATTTCATGTCGCGTTGCAACGATGTTTGGGTCTCACTCGGTTTCCCATCGATGGCCGGGCATGCAATTGGAGGCACTACGGAGTTGCTTCTCCAAGGTGTTAATCCCGACGTTATAGCGGTCCAGGGTCGTTGGTCGTCTCGTGCCTTTTTGGAATACTGGCGTCGCATAGAGACCGTCTTACCTCTTTATCTCTTCATCGTCTAATGTCGCTCGCTTTCTTCACATAGATAATGTTATGTCAGATTTCGTCAAACGTAACAATCTTTCCGTTCCTCGGCTCTCCGCCACACGTACTCTCTGATCGGATTGTTCATGCATTGCGCAATACCAGTCCTTTTTGCAACTCTAGGTGTGTCCCGGTCGCGGCTTTCCATGGGCCCGGGTTGTGAGTTGCATTCTGAAGTTGCATTCTGACATGGTCCTATCGTACCCCTTTGGTTTCGCCTCCTCCTCGTCCCACGTCTCCCTTTTGCACGATTCGGACTCACCTGCGCTCCGAAGGTTCGGTCTGCTCGTCGTCGCAGAACCCCATCGTTCTGCACTTTCCGTCGCACTCGCCGATCTCCCCCCGCGCGTTCGTCATTTCGCGCAGACTCGGCGCAGTCGGCCCCAGACCGACCTTCCCACACACACCAGCGAATCTAACATTCAGATTCGTGTAGAGAACCTCAGTATCACTCTCAGTTCTCCATTTGCAAGTAGACACTTGTCGGTAGTCGAGTTCTCGTAATACACTCAGCAACTCGACTCACGAAGGCCGAAAGCTCAGCGTGCCTGTATATAATAC
>JBBPLA010000019.1:0-16318 GCA_038089515.1 Leccinellum crocipodium
GAGCCCGACATTCACGTGCGGCTCATGTCAAAGTATAAGCAGGAGCAGGTCCCCGAGTGGTGGTATGCCATTGTTTTTGGTGCGTGCGACGAGGTCGTTGGTGCGAGGTATGTCGGATTCACCTGCAATGTCCCGCTGATGGTTGCAACGTTGGACGTTAGGACGGAAATGAACACAACTGACTCAGAGTATTACTTTACCGGATTCACTTGTATTTGCACTGAGCTCACAGTCCCTGCAGGGATACGAGCGAGGCCCAGCCCGATTGAGCTTTCGATCGAGGGACGGTTATGGGAAGGTTGCCCAGAGTCGTGGCGTGGGATTTCACACCAGATGTCATCGCGACGACGCTCGTATATTCCGTACTGCCAGTGGATGTCGTGATCGTTCAAACGGCCGTGCGTGCTGCTTGGGTACAGTACTGCCAGGCTGGTTCTTGTCGACTTCTCTCGGCCAAGTCCGACTTCATCGATGTGGCCAGTGAGTTTTCTGTTCGTTTGTTTTGTTTAGGATGCCGCTTTGCGCCTGGACCCTCTCCACGTTGCAAGAAAGGCTGTTACCCTCGCTGCAGCATGACCGCTTCCCGTTCCCACTGGTCACCGAAGTCGCTCTGATTGAAGCTCTGCTCTGTCGAACAAGAGCCGCCTCACCCTTATGATATCAATCTCCTCGATACACACAGAGCATGTGCGGCAGACGATGCAGATCCAGCTCTGCTACGTCTCGCCGCTCACGCTCGCGAGCACTTATCTATGCTCACATTCCGAACCGGCCATCACCCGGGCCCTGAGGTCTGAATATGAATGTCGAATATTGAATCGCCACCTCCCACCGCATCGCCAAACCCATGTCACCAAACTGTCCACACTGCCCTGCTGGACTGGAGACCATACTCAATTTTCTCCTGGAATGCATGCACTACCAGGATGCTTGCTCCCAGCTACGCCGAGGCCCGAAACATAGCGCCAAAGACGGAGACGTCGCCAGCCTATTATACGACATAAAGTGTATAAACTACGCGACGGGATGATTCGCCTCACATGTTACTAAGACCATTCCCCCCAAGACCGATCTTTGTAAGTAACTCGCTTCTCAGGTAAACTCAATGCTCACAAACGAACAGCCTTTGTAACACTGAGTCGCCGCACTCAAATCCGACCTAATCTATGATAAAGCCGCGATCAGGGCTGGAATCCAATACACACTGAAGCACCACTACATCCCCTACGTCTCCCGTAGGCAGACCGTTAGATAAGACAGTCGTTCCTACTCTTCTAAAGGCGGGTCCCGCAGATCCAGCTCTAGTAACTTGCAGTTTGGTGGTCTCATGAGCTCAAGTAATAGCAACGACCTCATCAATATGCCGTGCATGTGTTCATCGCGCGAAACACGGCCGTTGACCTGACGGCCAGTTTTGTAACTGTTTGCCTTGGATGACGTTCTTGCTGCAGCCAGATTAGCTCATCTTGTAGTTATTCGTTCACGAGACACATTCCGATTCGTTCTGAAACATGCCGTAGTGTAGCTCGACTAAAAGCGAGCTGGGGTGTCCTGAATAGAGGACGGACTGAATCCTGAATATGGTCAGTACATGATGTAGATGCAGAAGTTGTGCTTACCCTATGTTAGTCTAGGGACTAATCTAACTCAGAACGTACTGCGTAGAACGTGACCCGGATTTTTCAACCTAGGTTGGTTCCCTTGCTCTCGATCCATGTGTGGAAGCTTGAATCGTCGAAATGAACCTCGTTTTCGGTCTCGGCAGCCGCCTCGTCCGCTGTGACTAGTGCTGACGCGAACGGATGAACTCCAAACAGGCCACACTTCGAATCAATCAACCTGTTGGCTTTATAAAAAACATCATCATCAAGGTGAGAAGGAATCCAGTGTACTGTCAACAGAAGGACAGGAACGATGGTGCCGTGGGGTGGATCATCTATCGGCGGTAACCAATTGCATACGATTTGAGATCAAACTACAAAATGAGGCCAGGTTGCATGGTACACGAGGACAGGACACGTTGGTCTTTTGAGAGAATCTAGGGAAATTGAAGATTCGGACTACACTTGAAAGAAACAACAAAAAAAGTTCTACATGAAAAGACAGTCGCTTACTGAGCCTACTGTTACAACGCCCACCTCACGATATTGTTCTTTCTGTCTCCTTTGGTCACGAACACGTTGTAGCGAGGACTGATGCTATGCCAATACACGTTCCCTGCGGCCGTGTCGGGGATGGCTTCTGCGTACGCAGCGAGGTAGGCATCTATTTCTGGGTTGAAAGACGGTAGATTGCGCTTGCAAGCATGAAAACGTTCCAAGGCTGCTTCACTCAGCTTTGCAGCATAATCGAGTGCCCCCTGCAAATCCAGATGTGATGTCTCTTTGTTCTTCATAATCACTGTCAAAATATTTCCGAATCCCTTGTCGAACTTGTGCTCCTTCAAGAAGGAGTAGATGTCCTGCAGGAACAAGGATTGGAATTCAGAAAAGGTAATGTCCGATAAGATTGCCTCTCACGTTCGTTATGATCATCATATCCATCACCGCGTTCTCCATCTCGTGTACGACTGGATGAGCCAAAACTTCTTTGGGAATATACAAGCGGCGGCTGGACCGAATGAAGGTGAAGCATATAAAAGCACCGGTGGTTTCTCGACGCTTGTCCAGGTGCCATTGGATTGCATATGCCTCCCGATCACGCGCTTCTTTCCCCAAGGAAACTACCCATGTCTCGTTGTCGGCGATGAATTGAGGCCAGTGAAAGGGACCCAAGGATCCTCTGATGGATGATTGTAATTCACTATATTGGAGATGCATTTTGTGAAACGAAATGCAAAACAAAGGTCGACTTACTGAATCAATGCCATAAGAGGATGTTCTACGGGGTCTTCACCCGAAGTGCCTTCAACCATAACAATACAAGAACCGGTGCATCTTCCTTGGAAGAGCGCTCTCTATACAGATTATCTGAGCTCATGGCGAGGGGAAAAAATAGAACAATACGTACATCACATCATCAAGCAAGAATGCTGTCGCGTTATAGCCATTAAGTCCCGCCAACCATTCATAGGTAGAGTATGGAAACAACGAGGAAGTGAACAAAGGCGCGTCACATTCTTCCATTATCTGATGAGAGGGTTAAGAATGAACGGATCAATAGATGCAGGAGATCAGATTACCGTATTTTTGGAGTCCGCCATAATCAGACTGTGTATGTAGCCATGCTCTGAATGAGGCTTCGGTTTCTTTGAGATGGGGATTAGGCACGCTCGCTGGGTCCTTGCGAAGCATCGAGAGAAAGTCAGGAAGACGATATACCTGGGTAGACATTGGGAAGCAGGACGGTATTCCTTCGCATTGATACGCCGTGGATTATATATACCTTGGATTTAATGGTTTTCGCATTCTTGTGACCAGTGGAGTAACGGGCATCGTTAAGCGGAACAAAGAGGATCTATGAGACGGATTCGGAGCCTTTGGCAAAAGCGTATCAAGAACGCAATTTCAGCAAGATAGCAGAGACTGCGGCGTCACACGTCATCCACCACACGGTGGCCAACCCCTAATACCGTTGTTGGTTCCAGAAATCATTTCTGCAGCGCAAATCGAAACTCACCTTTCTAGTCTCGAAACCCGACGTTCCGTTTTAGGAAGTGTTTGAGCTACACCCGATGCCGAACGGGATCGTGTCATGCCTGTCAGACAGTGACAGACAAACACGACAGATGATTTCAGTCATCGAATTTTACACGCTCGCCACAACATTCCGAGTCAGATAAGCGTATCCGTTTTGGCGTTGCCCTCGGTTACCTCGGGATCTTCTAATCAGGAAGGATTTGCATCGGAATGTAGCCCATGCGCTTCCTAAAACGGAACATCGGGTTTCGAGACTACATACTAGGTTTTCTGTCCGCAAAGGTAGGGAGATATATTCAACAATCATTCGTTTGGGTGGCAGCTAGCTGAAGTGTGTCCGCTATCGCATCTAATACGAGCCGTTACTCGGGAGCATTAGGTGTTCGGGTTCCATCGGGTGCTCATTCAAAAAGAGGTATTTTCAGGCTTTTTTTTAATTCCATTTTCGTCCCATTGGGGTCAGACCCTATGTAAGACGTACACTTTCAGGCTTGTTTCAGCGTTCAGCCCATTTTTCTTGCCGTGGGAATGCCCACTTACATACTTAAAATTCATCCGAGGGCCAGATGATTGCCAGGTGACCTGCAGCGATGTTGACGCTGCAACTCCAGCTATTCACACTTCCAGGCGGCATATCGGGTAGTACGGTGTACACAATTGCTGGTATTGTTGCCGCCAATGTTGTGATTTCTGGACTGTCCAATTATCGCAAGGTATGCGGTGAACACCGTACTATAGTATGTATCTTACTGGCGCTAATCAGTCGTCCCCAGCTTGATGGTATTCCAACCTTTGGCTCAAGTGGTTGGCTTGGATCATGGTGGGCTGCTCGCAAGTTCAGATAGGATGCCTATCTGCTTGTTCAGGAGGGGTACAGAAAGGCGAGTGAACTTAAAAGAGTCATGTTAACCCATGATCACACGTTGATTCGCAGTACAAAGCGTTACCGTTCAAGGTCGCAGACACTGGGAACTGGGTGGTGCTTGTAAGCAGTCGGAAACACATTGAAGAGTTACGAAAGGCCCCCGACGACGCACTCTCGTTCCGCGATGCAGTAAACAGTGTGAGTGGCTAGATTTCTATGTACTGTAGAACTAAGGGAGAACGCCATTGGCAGATGATGAAGTTGAAGTATGGAAAAGGTAGTGTGCAGAGTGAGCAACAGGATGTTTGTTGGACTTCCGCTATGTACACGCATCACGCTCCCTTTGTCTATTTCAGGCTGCTTATTCTGGAGTCACAGGCCGTGATCCTGACTGGATAGACATCAATGTACGATACACGTCGGATGTGGTCGAGGCAGGAAACAAGATTAGGCGTTTTGGTGGGTTCCTGGCGTCGTAAGTGTCCAAGCGCTGCCTCTACTGTGAGGACCACTCTCAATGTTTGACAGATTTGTCGTGCGTTTCATGACTGATATCCCGACCGGCAAGGAGCGTGCTATGAAGCACCTTGCCCCAATAATTGAAGAGCGACTGAAACTCCTCGAGGAACACGGAAATGACTGGGATGGAAGACCAGTTTGTTATTTCTTTCAGATTGCTACTGCTTCCATTCTGACTAGCACTTCCACAGAATTATATGCTCTCATGGTTCTTGGAGGAAGCGCCCGAGGGAGCTGAGCGTACGGTCAGGCTCATGACCAACCGTGTGCTGGCTGTCAACTTTTCTGCAATTCATGTGCGTCTCTGTGTCCATTCTTTTCGTTGCTCTAATTATCGACACGATACACTAGACAAGTTCCAATGTATGTTATTTCTATAATTTCCTCGATAATGCGTTCAACTCAGTTCCATTATAGAGCTTTGCTCATGCACTCTTTTTCTTGGCTGAGAATCTTCATCATGTTCAGCCACTTCGTGAAGAGGTGGATGCTATTGTCGAGAAGGAGGGATGGTCGAAAGCCTCGTTGGGCAAGATGCGCAAGATCGATAGCTTCATGAAGGAGAGCCAACGGATGGTCGGGGTCGGTTTGTGTAGGTCATTTATTCTTATCAAATCACCACTGAAACTACATGGATTCACTTCACCATCGCTTAAAAGTGTCGTTGGTGCGGGTGGCCGCCAAGGACTTCACGTTCTCCGATGGGACGTTCGTACCCAAAGGAACATTGATGGCTGCGCCCTCTAGGCCTCTGCACCTCGACGACGAACTTTATGGGAATGCACGTGTATTCAATCCTTTCCGATTCTCTGATATGCATGGCGAGGATCGCGAGGGGACCAAACATCACTTCGCTTCCACCGGCCCGGAATATCTGTCTTTTGGGTACGGTAAACACGCATGTTATGAGCGTGTCTTATTTCGCAGGCATCCGTTCTTACACATGGGTTCTTCAGCCCTGGTCGATTTTTTGCCGCCGACGAGCTCAAATCCATGTTAGCCCATATGATGTCAAGTTAGAAGAAGACAAGCCCCGACCTCAAGAAATGCGAAGTGGGGCAACCCTTTCTGCCAATCGCTCTTCCAAGGTCATGTTCAGGAAAAGGGCTTATTGACACAGAAGTGTAAGGTACTATGCTCTGTGCGCACAGGCACGTCTCAATCCGGTTTCATAGCGCCACCCCGTGCGCCTGCTGCCTTGTTTCCTTTTTCTTTCATTCCCTGTCGTCGTCATGGTTTCTTTTTCCTTTATTACGCGCCATCGTTTCCTAGTCTCTTTGTCTATGAAAACTGAACGCCTGAGGGGAGGGCACAGATAGTGATCGGGGAGGAGGGGTATCCCCATGGCTGTTCGACGACGACGATGCGATCGCGGCGATCGATCGAGTAAAGCGTGGAGTGAGCCGGGTGCAAGTTAATCGCGGAGGGGAAAATGTACCGTCTCTAGGTTCAGTTTTGCTGGAAGAGGGATAAATTTATGCAACGCGAAATGAAAATGAAAGAGGAGGATGGCGTGTCAGATGGGTATCAAAATACCTACATGTGGTAAGGTTGTCGAGAGGGTGTAAACCACTTCCACCACGGATTGCCCCAACGAGCACTGCATATGTTTGATGTCAGGATTACAGAGGGAAATGCGAGTCGTCCCACCGTTCTCACTATGAGGGGCCAAATGCACTTTCATTCGGCGCGCAACTTTCGGGGTGAGCACTCTTGGAGCGCACAAAATGAATTCTAACACAAGTGGAATAGTGAGTTCAAATGGGAAAACTACAACTAAAGAGTACAAAGCTGTCTGAATGATACTTGAATAAGTGCAAGGGAGGGTAACCTGGGCTGTTGAACTTGTTTGTTGTGTCCGTTGGTCATCCCTCTCCAAGGACCAGGACTATGTTAGACTGGGTGTGGTTTCGAGCCGGCAAAAGCTCTCATCAGGGGCTGCCACTACCGACTACTAGGCAGTATCACGGGTACGAGTCACCCGTGTGGGTAAGGGTGGTGCGGGTTGGACTGCCAAAACCTGTCACGTACCCGCATGTACCCGACGCTCGAACGTGTACTGTTGCATCAACAAGTCGTCGTGTCGTGAAGACATGCCGTCCTGTCGAAGTATTGGTCGCGTAGTTCGTCCCGTCATAGCACACCATGTCGCGTTGTGATGTCACATCGCGTTAGTTGTTGTCATCGTCCCGTCGTGGCACGTTGTCTCGTCATGCGTCGTTGTCGTCTCCCCCTCTCGTCATCATCTTCATGCGTGACGGGGATGTGGGGATGGGGTGGACGTCGTCGTCGTCATGTCATCGTCGTCACATCGTGGTGGTACGAGGATGGGGACAGGGATGTGACGGAGATGGCGATGGCGACGTTGTCGCATTGTCGTTGTCGTCACGGCACGAGGATGGGGACGTTGACGTTGCGTCGTCGTGTTGTGTTATGACTTGGTCGTGGTGGGTGTTGGTATGTCCATCATCGTGTTGGCCGTTCACGCTGATGACCCGCGGGTAAACCTGCCACAGGCATGTACCCCTCGCGGGTACGGGTACGGGTCAGCGCTCGGATACCCCGGGTTTTACCCGTGCAGATGCCTAGTACTAGGGAATCGCACGGGTACCCGTACCCGCACACACACCATGCTGGTGTCGCGTTGGACTCATCGTGTCGTCGCAAGGTTGTTGCGGGGGGACGTTGATCCGTCCGTTTCCCTTGTCCTCGTCTTTCCTCGTTGTGTTCGTCGACGTCACCACGCTCGTTGTCGCACCGTCATGTTGTGCCCTCGTCACGTCGTCGTTGCGGGTCAACGTCACATTGTCGCGTCGTCCGCGTCGACACTTGTCGTTGCATCGATGTCGCGTTGTTGTTGTCCGTCTTCGTCGGCTCCGTCGTTGTGGTCGTTGTCATGCGTCGTGGGTGCGCCGGGGACCAAGAGGTGGGAGGGGAAGGGGACACGGATGGGCGCGTTGTCTCGCCATTGTCGCGTCGCCAGTCGGCGTCGTGCCATTGTCGAGTCGTCATCGTCCGATAGGGTACGGGTACGGGTGTAGGTCCCGTTACCCACAGGTTCACCCATGTGATTCCTTAGGCCTTAGGACTCGGCGAGGGACGACGAGAAAGACATTAATATTGATGTTTGGGTGGGCCTGCGAAGAAAAAACAAAAAAGGAGAAGACAGTCACGCAGGACCGTGAGAAAGTTGGTTATTGGCTGGCTGTCACTGTTCCTGTCCGTCCTCGCCATCGCCCTCGTTGCTGTTGCCCTCGCCATCATCTCACCCTCATGTCCCCACGAATTACAACATTGTGTTTCCTCGCCCACCACACTCTCTTGCACTCCCCTTTCTTCCTCCCCTGCGCGAGTGGCCTTCAACGCACTCTGCCGCGCCCTATCATCTGCATCACACAAGCTATTTGGGGAGTTGACACCCGTCGAAGATAGTGACCACACGAGTTGGATCCCCGTGTGGCATCGCATGGGAACGGACAAGTCAGCCCAGGTCTACGAAAGTGGCTGGATTCGCCGGCTCGTGAGAGGGAGCATCCGCTGCCTCGTCCCGATTGGGAACTCTCCCCCTTCCCCTCTCGCGTTCATCCATTTAAGACACCAGCATCGCGGAGGGTCAGCGCATCTGCGCTCCTTGTACTCCCTCTGTCTGGTCACGCTGGTAGTTCCCTAAATGACTCCTCAGTTGGCAAGCGGTCGGGGTAGCGGTAGTCCCCTGACAAGAGCTTTCGCAGGCTCGAAACTACTGCCTATCCCGCTCCCCTCTTTGCCCCTCCCGCACCGCGCCGGACTAACGGCCACCCCTATCGCAAGTCCGGATCCTCGGAGACGGACGTTTGGCGGGCGGTGCATGCATTGCAGACAAGTACCCTGGTTCCCTCTCTCGTACACAGACTAACCTCTACGTCGGGGCCGAAGGCCCCGACCTAGACGCACCAACTCTCATTGTTTCGCAATTTTTCGTTCCGCACAGCCTTAGCATTAGTTCCATTTTCTTCGTCTTTTTTACTTCAAACGCTTTAAATATTACCCCCAGATAATCAATTCAATCGTGCATCCTGCACCTTCTCAGCTGGTTTTTTTTTTTTTTTTTTTTTTTTTTTTTTTCGTTTTCCACTGCCGTTCCCAGCTTGTTGACGGTTCATAAGATATCCTTTTGCTTATCGGGAACCAATGAGTCCAATCATTATTGCACTCGTGTCACTATATTTGGTGCGATGTGCCTTTTTTTTGATCGATCTGCACTTCCTAACCATTCTCAGAGTTGATACATGGATCAAATTTACAAGTGGCAGCCATATCTTGTCCATGCTTCGCCATGATACTCATCTACATTCACGCCCTTTTCGTCCAGCTGGGTTCTTTACAAGTACTCTCTGCGGAAATCCGCCGCATTTCGCGCCAGATCCAAGAGTTATCCAATGCGATGGAAAACGCCAAATTACAAATGGCGAGACCGAAAAAGGTCATGTCCCAAGTGGAGCGATCTTTAAATATTCAGGTTGTTCACGAAGGGCATCGACCCGAATTGTTTCCCTTGCGAAATTCAGAGCGAAATCTGTTGTAGTCGTTTGGTCGCGGCTGGCTCTGGAAGTCGCATTGGAGGAGGGAATAGTGTGGGGATTCAGGGGCCTGTTGCAGCATCGTATGCAGCAGACAGGTCTCCTTGTGCAAAGCCTCTGCTTATTGCTACCATGTTCGACCTGGGCAAGAACACGTGGCATTCAGTGTAGTCGTTCACCACATCATCAACGAGGCATCAATTGCCATGTTCTTCCACGAGATGTTCAAGCAGTACTTGGAGGGCCCCGCGAGTTTGCCCGAGGTCGTGTTCCAATATTCGGACTTTAGCGACTGGCTGCTGAAGATGTCCGAGCGCAGGGCAGAGCCGAGCGAGCAGGATCTACAGTTTTGGTCGGAGAGACTGGACGACGCACAACCGCTTCACCTCGCGCTACCGTCGTCCACTGCCTTTGCGAGTGGAAGGCATGGTTGGCAGAGCTACGTCGTCCAGATCACCAGAAAAAGGCCCCGCACGCTTTTCTTCAAGATTGCGTCAACAACAACGGAACTCGATTACTCCAGTATCTAACCGCCAGAAGATGCATTGTCGACGAATTGCTGACCCACGAGATGTCGAAAACTGGAGCTGACCACCTGCCCGTGTTCGATGAATTTCTGATTCGGGATCGCATGTCCTGGCTGTGGACAGGTTTCTCTGACATCCCACATTATAAATACCGCTGGCTGCGTGCCGATCCAGTTCACCCTAAAAACGCTGAATTTTTCGGCAAGTTGTTTCCCTCTGTCATCCGTTCTCCATTACCAACCAACCGCCTTTTTTCAAAAGACTGGAACAAGTCTGGGATCCCCGCTGAACTCATTCACCCAATCCAGTTTTCCAGTCACCCATCTTATATGTGGGGTCGAATTGTACACTTCGACTTTCAGAAGTCTTTTGACCAGAAGATCCGCGTTGTCCTCATGTTTTACAATAACCCCTCCCTTGTACGTTACGCAGGCGAAATGCCATACGATCAGGATGGCGAGTATCCTACACGATGGCACGAAAGCCACAACCCAGCTGTCCAATTTCTCACCATGCAACAGGAAGAGATGTCATACGTACCTGTCGATGAGTAAGCACGACAGACTTATGCTCTGGGAGAACGCCATTGAACTGAAACCTCCAGCCATCTGCAACGCCACATGCGAACGGGGAAAGGGGATGAAAAGGCAACTGGCGGCCGCGCTGAGGCTCCGGCGAGTCCGACATCCCCGTCCAGTGACCCTCAACCGGCCTCCCCACACCCCTCCGTTCTGCCTGCTGCCCGTCCGCCTGCAGCTCCTCCCGTGATCCAATACAAACCAGATCAGGCATGGGTTACGGACAACCCAAGAACGCGAGCGATACTGGACTCGTTTGCCAACCGCGACAGTAGTCTTGGGATTCCCGAGGCCCTAGGGCTTTTGAGAGAAGTCATGGGCGACCAATACTGCGAGAAGTGTTGGGTTGACTGTCTTAATTTGCTCATAGTGGCACCCGACGAGGTGCCTATCGCCTCGGTGGAACAAGTTTTCGATCTGTACACACATTCGTTCCCGTCCGGTAGTTTCGACCATCAGCATCCCGTACAAAACCCCACTCAGCCACGCCCGGAAATCTCGGATAGACGGGAGCAGTTTAGAAATATACAGCCTGAGAGTGAGATGCTTTGACTTTGTGTGGTAGTATGGTGGTGTACACACGAATCACACTCCGATCGGCACAATAGAGTTTGAAGGAAATTGGCAAGTTGTGGAACGAAATCACCCTACCTAGTACCTCTCGGTGGAACCAGCAGCCTTCTCACCTCCATGTTTCACACTGTGGCATGGCATGCCAGACAACTGGCCTACGTCTGGTGAGTCGAACGATGGTAAGACTGCTACATGCGCTGAATACGGTTTATACGTCGTTTTGGTTTAGTTTTAACCATAACCGGCATGGACTGGAGAGGAGCGCACGACGCCCAGGTTTTACCTTGTCACACAGGCACGTTATCCAGTTCTGGCCATCATTACTTACGCTAGGACGTTTTGTGGTGTCCACCCAACAGAACAATAACGCTTTGATGCCGTTGCCCACAAATCCCCGCAACCGCGCCACGTGGTTTGTATAAGCGAACACTATGCAGTTTATAAAAGGCCGTCCACCTCCCTCGTTTCAATACCACCATGGTACGCTCAGCCAAGAAGACGAAAGGTTGCGGAAGGGACACCAGCAGAGGTGTGGCCCTTGTGCACCATCCTCATCTGATCTTTCAAGTGGGAGTTGTCTCAATGACCCTACAATGCAACTAAATCGCCTCCCATTTTATCCAGGTTCTTCCATACTTACTTCCTGCTGATCTCCTCGAGCTTAGCAAAACATGCAAAGCGTTTCGGTCTATCTTAATGAGCAAAAATTCAGCATACTTATGGAAGACAGCGCGAGGCAACGTCCAACCGGCTGATCTGCCCGATTGCCCAAAGACAATGTCGGAGCCAGCCTACGCTGACCTTGTGTTTGGCACTCGCTGCCAGGTGAGTACCCCTGCAAAAACAAAACCCCAACTGGTCTACGGTACTGATCCTTTTTCAGGGCTGTCACCAGCGGAGGAAAGATCAAGGATTCTACTATGAAATGTATTGGAGGCTTTGTGCGCGGTGCTGGGACGGAAAGGGAAAGTCAGTGGTCAATCAACTTTTTTCAGGTGGTTGGCTGATCATTGCGACAGACTGGTGCGCATGGACCGCCTCGACCCACTCGCCAAAGCCGTTCAAAGCCGTTCCCGCTGGGACTTCTTCACAACAGGTTCGTGAAAGCTTACCTACCCCATACAACAGATGACCAAATTGAAGGCAACAGTCAAGTCGAATCCACGAGGGGGCCCTCCTCAAAAACAAACGTCGTGGAGTACATACGTTTGACTAACAAAGTTGTGTCAGCTGACGTTGTATAGAAAATTACGCCGCCGCACGCCCTGACCAACTGCAGATGGTGAGGGCTGAGATCGCTGCAATCAAAGATACGTACGGCGACGAACCGACCAGGGAGCGCGAAGAAAAAGCGTTTCTTAAGCGAATGGAGGAGGCACGCGAAGCAGAACGGGCCGTATGTACATTTTTAAAACTAACTTCTACAGGGGTGTGCTAACACATAGGGTAGCATGGGCATCTCATCCATCTTTGGTTGAAAAGCAGGGAGGTTGTCGAGTAATGCTTTGTTTTGTGAGGGTTTGCAAGAACAACTAAACGGTACATAACCTATTATTATAACTAAACGGCACAATTATTAAGTGGGTGCTGCAAACTTTCCCATCGCGCTGATATGGGTAGGGTATGTACCTGACCCGTGTGCAGCCTGTGTATGCACGCAAGCAAGAGTCCGGTCAGTCATCGAAGGTGGCACGCTCACCTTTGACGAATTTCAGCCATATCAGTCCGAGGTCCTGAAGGTGGGGTTTACTAAGTACCACGAATATGCCGTACTTCAATCTTGTTCCAAGAGTGCTGCAATACTTTCTGTTCCGAATCGAACCCGTTGTCTTTCAAGTTCGCAAGCACCCAATGATCTTTCATCATAGCCACGCAGATCGAGGCTAAGATCGATGTTGGTGTACTCGAGCAATATCTGAAATTGACAAGTGTTGGTGGCTACACCATTCTGTGTTCTTTGCGACGTACAATATCCTGCTTCACAAGTACTGTACTCTGGTCAATCGACATTCATGATCGGAACAGCGGTGACTCAGTGTAAGCTGCCGATGTTGGCCGACGTCATCTGATTTTTCGCCAATATGCTCATATCACTGCCAATTACGAAACCATACTTCCGAACGGAGAATAACATTATGAGTTCGAGCTCACTGTCCACCCGAGCAGCGGGCAGGCTATTCCTAGGTTCAACTATCGTGACCGCCTGAGCATCTGAGCGTTACCCACTGTTATACACAAGATGAGCACTGAATAGGAATAGGATGTTAATGTATACATTCAGGCATTTAAGCTATGGTACACATGGTCACGAGTTCTTGGTGGCCCTTGCTTCAGTAATGAAACCGAGCATCTCGACATCATGAGCTGCCTTGATAGGTAGTCCGTCTCTTGCATCCTGTGGTCTCCGTACGTCAATATAATTCACGTATGGTGGGTATTGCACGTCATCTTCTACCCCCGCCCAATCGAAGTCAATAATCATCAGTTTCGTCCTATCCTTGTTGACAAAGATGTTCGTCTCGCGTATGTCTCCATGGACCAGCTGCCGAGCGTGCAGTGTCTTGAGCTGCATCTCGATGTCGTCAAACGCTGATCTAGGGAGCCGCTCGGTGCCGGGCAAGTCGGCCAATAAATTGTAGCCAACGAGTTCGTCCATGACCACCATGTACCAACCACCAGGGAGAACTTCGAATCCTCGTAATTTGGGCGCGAAGCCTAGCTCTGCGCAATGCAGATGAGCCTCCTTCGAGTAACGTCGTGTGAATTTGATGCAGATCCGAACTGTAGAGTACCTTTCTAGTGTACCGAAAAATACGAGCCTTGTCTTGTTGCCGCCCTCGTCGAGCTGCTTCGCATAATGGATGGTTTGCGTGCTCTTGTCTTCAAGGGAGTTAAACACCGTGCGATACGGGAACAGCACATCGTGGGACTGGTGCTCTTCCACCAAGCCGTTAGATAAGTCTTCGTGATATGCCTTCAGTCTTCTGAGAGCTTTGCGGAACGCGGCCATGTGACGTGCCAGGGTGAGCTGGGTTCGGGTATCAGTGGAATGATAGTGGAATGCCAGAGGGGTGGAAGGGATTTGCACGACAGGCCGTAAATTCCACACTGCACCAGCGAACACCATGTATGACCCTGGAGAAAAGTATTTCGTTTGTCAATACCGACGACGTTAAAAATGAATACCCACCAAAGACCACCAAAAGAAAACAAGGCAAGGCAAATTTCGACCGTTTATTTGCGTACGCCTTCGTTGCCTCCAGGTAGTACGAGACAGCTTGCATATATGCCTCCGAGGTTGAGGATCCCATCTCGTTCTTAAACTCGCCTATGAAGTATGGAAGGTCTGAATCATCGACCGAGAGGCTGGAGTCCATCGTATAATTCGTTCCTGGGATCTTTGTGGAGAGGTCGAGATTGATATGGACCAGTCTAAACACCTCGTCAACCACTTTTACGCGTTGGTCTTCGTCTTTGTACAGATCCGACATGATGTTAGCCAGATTACCTACGAACTGGTTATCGTCTTCTGTCATTGTTCCGGTGTGGCAGTCGTCCTCAAACTCGCCGAAGACTGGATGGAGCAGAGTTACAGGAATGACTTCTTCGGGATCACGAGGACGACCACAGGGTATCCGCGTATTTTGCTCGCGTTGCGTTGCACGAAACGCAGAAGGTTTCGAACTATCAGATGGTGACTTCTTTTGAGGACGCGCTCGGGTGAATTCTTGTCGTGCCGCTGCAATTGGATCCGCTCCTCCAAAGCCCAGGTGCCGGAATGCGGAAGGATTCGTCGACCCTGTCATGCAGGAATCAGAAAGTATCAGTAAGATCATACAATCAACTTACTGGTACTGGCGGAAACTTCTACAATAACGCGTAAAGGGACGAGAACTGGTACACCCAGGAAATTGGCCAAAGTGATCCCTTGGAGTGGTTCACCGCTAACCTTGGCGACGACCGTCGATCATTTACAGGCTTGTCTGGAGAGGTCTGGGCATTTCGAGATCGACGCCAGCTTTTGCAACTGGCTCGTGCCCCAGGACGGTGAATGTGGAGTGATCTGCAATATCGAAAAAGCATTCCTCGAGTCAATCGTTGGCGCATTGTGTTGCCACGCACATCGCCTGCGGATCCTTTCTCTGTGGGACGTGTCGGACGAGGTCGTCTGCGCTGTCATCAATGGCTTGCTAAATATTCAAACGCCTCGCTTGACGACCGTATCCGTCAGGGCGAACAAGACAGTTTACACCCATTATTACCAACTCCGCAACTCCTACTTGCTGCCCTTCCTCAGCGGCAGGGCGCCATTGTTGACCCGGCTCGAAATCGACCACTTCCCGATTGAGACACTACACATGAGATCCGACTGGCCGTTCGCCAACGTGCAGAACCTCACCTCGCTCACGCTGCGCACCCAAGAATGTCCGACGGTGGGGTACTCGCTCCCGTCCTACCTTATCGAATTCCCCGCGCTCTGCGCGCTCTTGCGTTCGACATCCAACTTGGTGAGCCTTGCGTTACACGGTCCAATCATCGAGCCGGACGAAGACTTTCCGGTGCGTCCGCCGGGGGTGACGCTACCCGCACTCGAGACGCTGATCGTGCACCGCCGCGATCCGGGTGTGCGGTACCACTGCGAGCTCCTGAGCATCCTGAGTGCCCCCGCCCTAAAACGGCTCGAGATCCCGTGGCACGATGACCTCTCTGTCGAGCTCCCACACGCGGACCGGACGAGAGCGTATCTTTTCCAAGACCAAGACGACAACGAGGACAATGGAGAGGGAAGCAGGCCACTGAGGCCGAGGTTCGCGAACGTCAGGGAGCTGTACCTGCACGACAGTGCGGTGGAGAGGCAGTTGCCCGCGCGGTCCTTCGTCGAGTCATTTCCCGGGGTGGAGGAGGTTGTACTGGGGGGAACAGACGTGGTGAGCTTCGCGGAGGCGCTCCGGGAGTCAGTGCGCCCGCGCCGCACTGGTACCGGCTCGATCCTTGTGGGCCCCTGCCCCGATGACGACGAATGTGATGATAATGCAGGTGCCGGTGCGATGGCCGGTGG
>JBBPLA010000020.1:0-15304 GCA_038089515.1 Leccinellum crocipodium
ACGTCCAAACTTGGGTTATCTATTGCCTGACCGTGCGAATCCGCGCTCCCTGCCAAAGTTGAACGAATTTTACCAGACCGTCTGTCGACGGTTTGCCACCCCGTGACCAACAAACCTCATTAGACGGGCTGGTCACCAGACTAGGTTCCTGATTGGAGAAAACATTTAAAATTTGATAATGGACATGTATATGATGTAGCTCGCTGCTTCGGAAAGAGCGTATCACTACTTGCGTGTTCTGTTCGCCTCAACTGTCCGGGTCCAGGACCGCCCGGAGGGCCTTACTATGGATCTGCGGATTGTAAAACCACCCATGACTGTATTCTTTCAAAACGGTTGACAATTACAAGTAATAAGAACAGATTTGTTATCGAGAAAAACATTTACATAAACGAACAGCGATTACTTCTGAGTCAATACATCTGTCCGTAATAGTGTACAACAAACGATTTAAAACAAGGGCAATAACGCACTGAATCCTAGCCTAAGCAAATAGTTAGTAACGTTCGAGGGATGGTCACGGTAGTATTACAAGTCTGCTCACGAATCAGGAGGTCCTTCAAGTTGTTCGCTAACAACAATACGGGACATCGCCGCAATGAAAGCCTCTATGGCTGTATGAATGTCATCAGTAGTACTGTCACTATCCGAGTCCTCTTCAAGCTCTGCAGCCTCTTCAAGACCAATCTCATCAACCAGGATCGACTGGTGTGTTTCGAGAAGGCTCTGCAGCGATGCAAGCTGGTATATAGTCCATGTTTTCCTCTGCAGTATTTCCTTCAGCTTGGAGGCTCGATGCTTTGGACAGTCGACAGATATATTCTGAGTCAAGTTGGGTAGAATCTTTTTTGGAGAATCGGTAAGCACAAGCTTGTAAAATAACAGACGACTCACCAATTTGCGCATGGCTTCATTCAAAGATGCTCTTTTCGCATCCGTAGCATTGTCCACAGCACCGTGGTCGATGGAGCTCTCCGACCAGCATCCAGGCTGGGAGGGTTGTGGAGAGAGATAGTGGAAGGTGAGCCCTGGAGCAGGGGGACGAGGGAATGTGGGAGGTAGCTCCATAGAATACAATTTGCAAGTCTCTTTCTGTGACTCGGACGCCATGGTTTAGTCGTAGTATGTACAAGCTTACAACAGGGAGAATTGTAAAATCTGGCACTTATACAATATTGGCCTGCGGGAATATTAATCCCTATCAGACCGGTTCCAAATTGGTTCACGTGGGAGACTGGCTCACTCCGCTGCGGACTTGAACTGGCTGACACGCATCTGGCGGGAACAGCCCATTAAACGTAAAGACTTCACAATGACTCGGGAATATCATGCCAATTCAGCGCCGCCGGTCTGGATAAATACTGCCTCACACCTCTGGCCGGTCCAGCTAAATCATTGGGAATGGTACAGGGCCAGAGACTACTGCCAGCACAGAATCTGTCTAGTACATGGCCCAAGGATTGATATTGTACAAAAAATATCATGATCTGGGAGTTCCGAGTCAATTACGTAGTTAGAAAAGTGCGATACTCAATAATAGGGTTTCATATACCAATTTCTAGACTCCGCACCTGGAGATCCAGTAGTTCCACGGTCATGTTCCACTATAACGTTTCGGGGCTGGTCCCCATCCCCAAGGCATGTTCCGCAATCATGCTCTAAATCTGGTTCAGACTCCGCACCTTGACTGACAATGTTTCCACGGTGGTATCCCACGGACAATCTTCTTTCCCAGATAGGGAGGTTGTAGATCAGCGAACGGGTGACTGAATCACACATAGACAACGTGCAGGGTTGCTAGTACGAAACTGCACCTGCCCCGCAACAAGCATATTCCTAGTAAGTACAATCACCTCGCTTCTATTACGCATGATTTCAATTGCTGGATTGACTTTAAAAACCCTGCCAACCACTGGCACCCTTTCTGACCATCCTTACCATGTCTAACGGCGCAGCAAACGGTGAAGACACCGAATTCCGTGCGTTGTTTGACGCTTACATCGGTGAGTCCCCTCCTATTTTGTCTTGTCAGTGTGCAGCTAGTAATCGAGTACACAGTACTACAGTCGCCTTCGCCACCATTGCCTGCCCCTGCCCCTGCTGATAATATTCTCGCCAGCATTGGGCCCAACACCGAGCTAAATTTTTACGCAATGATGGCTCAGGGTATGTATATTTTACATCTTTTTCGATTTACTTACTCACGTATCGATATGATATCAAGTCGTCCATTTTTCAAACCTTCCAGACAAATGGGCGCGTATCATGTACCACGCGTACAATGACGTGTACAGCAGCATCGGGACCAACTTACCACGCGTTACTGTCCTATCATTGGTCCCCCATGCGATCCAACGAGCGAAATCTAGGTGCATAGCCAGTAATCCTGAGTGGGCACCAAACGAACATGGTGAGGCTTTTTATACTACGATTTTCATCCCCGACTGAGCCATTGTTTCTTTTATTTTTTCAAGAGGATATCAACATCGACGGTGTTCAGACACACACCGGGTGGAGTTCCATGGAATTCCGAACGAAATTCAAGTCCACCGTACGTTCTTATCATCTTGCTATAACATCTCTTTGATTCTCCATTAGGTCACACTTGCATCTATGTCGTTCCACGATCATTCATTCCATTGTACACTTTACCTACTAACCTCTCAGCCGGGTCACAACGCTCTCATGCCGTTCATGCCTATCCGTGGCGTCATGATGTTCAACAACGACGGGATGCGTCTAGTCGAGTGGTACACAACTTGGTCAGACACCTTCGGGTATGCTATGTGGCATCATCTGGGTGATGATGACGATGTGAGTACCGTTCCAAGTTTTACCATGACTACTTTACTCACAAAGTATTCTAGTTGTACTTCTTTGCAAACGGCCATGTACGCCGGTTTCTCCACTCTGCGTTGAAAGACACGTCTTCGCCTGGTTTTTTTGGCATTCAAGAGCCGTATCGGAATGGTCAAGGCGAGTGGAAATGGCGTTCATTGATGGCACTCGGGGACAAAGCTCTTGTTGTACTTGCATATGCTTTGGGTTCAGTAAGTCGTCTGACCATCATCATTTACTACTCATTGATTCTTCGAACATCAGTATGCCACGTCGATCTACGCAGACTTCGGTATGCGCAAAAACTGGGTAAAGCACACGTGTTGTGCCCCGCGACGGGCGATGATCTTGAGGTTGCAAAAGAAAATTTACCAGTGGTTGAAAAAAGTGACTAATCTGACCCTCCCTGGACTCAGATTATCAGTCCGCCAACGCCTACGTGACGCTCTTATCGTCCTGCTAGCCGAACTTGGATTTGCACTGTAATCGCTGGTAGTGTCATGCACACCATCTTTTCGCTGATCAGAGGCCATACATCCGTCATACGAGTTCGATTCTAAGCGTGTATTATTATACCGATGTGTTCGATGGATTCGAAATACCTGTGGCACATCCATTTATCGATGCGTGTATGCTTACTACTTGTGTACATACTACATGACTCTCATGATGCCCTCACTTGAAAATCTTTGTCTGCAGCTTGCGCCCCATCTTGATCCCGAGTTGCATCAGCTTCCGTAGTAAACATGGGCGCACTGAATGCACCTCAGACGGTCCCCCTTGTGGAAAGCATGGTGAACCATCGGGCATGCTCATTATTGCGGTCGGTTTTTTTAGTTGGATTATACTATGGGTTTTGAGTCCGAGTCCAAGTCAGGGGACACGGGACACCGCTTGTTGTATTGCTTGTGGGTTTTCATAGATAAAAAAAGGTACATGATCAAGGGAGAATTTTCGTATCAATATGATTCGCCCTCCAACTCATTGTATTCCAACGCCTTCAGTCTGAAACCCGGCCAGCGACAGTAGCAATTGTCCCTTGAACATCTTGATGAGGTTCCGCGAGTCATGGAAGACGATTTTGACATTTCTCTGGAATACCGATATCAATTCATTCTCGAATACCCATCGATCAAAATGCACTTAACCATGACTATGCGGCGATACTCACTTACTCGGATCCCTCGATTTAGTCAGATCGATCTACTCACGCGGTTTGGCCCAGGCCCCACTCATCCATACGTATCAAACCATAGTCGCACCGATACTGTCCTTTCCACTGTAGACCTCCGGGGTTTTGTTTTCGGTAGAGTCACAGATCGCGCAGAGAATGGTCGTCTTGCCCACCCAATAATTAAGATCCTGAAGCGGCCAAATTTCTGTTTTCGAAACCACCCAGTACATTCTGTGCCGCCATGTCTGGAAGGCGTAAGCATATTGTTGAAGAAACTGTAGAACGTGGAGTTGAAGCAGTACTTGGTGGTCACCATGAAGGAGAGAGAAGAGGTCAAAGGCCGCATAGTAGCCATGAGGCGTAGGCTGCCCAGGCTATGGGTACAAGTCCTTGACGTGGCTATCGTCAGCTGCGAGCATGCCCTCGAGGAGATCTAATGTGTCTGGGCAGGGAGCATGAGCGTGTGGTGGCAGTTGGGGGGGGACGTGCTGAGCATGCTGAGCATCTCGTCTTATTTCCCTGCAGGAGACAGACGCTGGTGCGAGTTTGGAGTGTTGCGAGGTTGCGAGGGTCGATCTGGAGGCATGGGAGAGAAGAGTGTCACCTGAGCTCGAGCCTGTAGCAGGGACAACATTTCAATATTTCAATGTTGGATGGAGTGGATCGGCATACCGTTGCATGGAAACTTGAAGCTTGAAGCACGACTCGGCGCCGGGACGTGCTTAACGCATGATAGGATCATGAGTACTGTGAAACAGAGTCCGAATCGATGAAATGAGTGAAGAAAACAATACAATGAAACCGCACCGAAACATGATTGGTTCGTCCGTCTGCGGGATCCACAGAGGCGCGGGAAAAGCAGATAGCCCCTGCGCTATATAAAGGTTCGAAAACGTAGGTCGGGACGCGCAGAGGTTAGGCACAATGGTTATAAATAAAAGTGAGGAAGAATTATGTAAAAACTTAAATGGGGTAATACTATTACTAGCAAATAACATATGTTCGCCACACTGGCCATCATTATGTAATATTGTAGTACTCGCATCCGCCGAGTCAGTCCGTCAACCCATCCCGTCGTCGCTCAGCGCTCAGCGCTCAGACACACCGACTCTCCCTCGCCCGGTGGTTCGCTTCCCACCCGCTCATTCCTCTCCCGTCTCCACTGGCTCGTCATTAGTACGCAAGGTCGTCGCCCTCACAAAGCCAGAGAAAATGCCACTAATCATGTATGCCTCTCTCCTTGGTCGCAATGACCGTCCCTCTCACCGTCGGCAAACTCATTGACTTTTTCTCTACCAACAACCCCGTGTGTCCTCTCTCGCTCTCACCGTACGATACTGACTCTGGTGCTAGCACAAACCATTTGGACTCTGCATCTATCAAGCTTCGGGCATCCTCCTTGTCGCGTTCACGACCGGCGCGGTGTGCAATGTAGCCCGATCGTACCTCATGTGCATGTCTGGTGCGTTCCCGTCATGCAAAGTTCGTCCCCGTTCGGTCCGGTTGACAGTATCGAGGCCAACGGATCGTTGTGCTCCTGCACGAACGCACCGTTGCAGCCGCTCTCCACCAACAATTCGGGTTTGTCGAAAAGGGCGAAGGTGATGTACTGAGCATCGTTGGTGAAGGGTGCTTGTTTGCAGGATCTCGTTCATCACCCAAAATCTGTGGGATGGGCTGCGTGCGATTATCATGTCTTCGGTCGCACGTGCGTTTCTTCTTTTTTTCTTTGTTGGTCGGGCTCATGCCATGTTCTATCTCTCCCTGACCTTGACGTTCATGATGCTCAGCGTCGTCTCACCCGTATCCCTCGGTGCAGTGCGGTCTTTGCATCTCGATTATCTCTTACAGTCGACGGACCTGCTCTTCAGGTCTACTATGGTCGCTACCTCAAGAGAACTATCTAACAAGTCCCAAGCACAGTGGATGAGATGACAAAAGTCGCACAAGGACAGGCAACGTTCCGCGACCGCATCAACCTCAGCTTCAATCTCACACGCAAGGAGGCTACTGCACCGACATTCCTCGGTCTGCAATATTCATGAAAGCTTCCCAGAACGCATGCAGAGTCTGTTGAATGCCTCGGGAATCGGGATCTGCCGAACAACTTTGCCGCACGTCATGTGCATTCGACCGCGGCTCGTTCACTGTCATGTCAAGATCGTCGTCTTTGGTGGCTTCTCGCACGACACGTTCTCCTTTATTGACGCGTTCTGACCATTTCTAGACGCATATCTCCCTCAATAGAAAAGAGCGCACACTTTGCGAGTTCTGTGCGATGAATCTTTCCGCGGGCTGGCGCATCACGTGTATGACCCGTCTTGAAGGCCTGTTATTCGCATATCCTGTCTGCGAGCCATTCGCGCTGCCTGACGATGCTCAGGAAATATAAATGCTGCTGTCCTGTCTTCTGAGCTTTCTACTATCGTCGATATCCCTCTGATGAGCATATGTGTCACCCTCAGGTGGATCCATCTTGTCGTAAGCGGTTGCCGCCACGACCAATGTCTTTATTGCCTTACCCTATCCTTGAGCATTCGACGTGGATGTGGAACCATTTTGATGACTCTCACTGAGTCCATTACCTTGCTGTGGCACACCCACCTTTGGATCTCGCATGATGATGAAGCCCTTCAAAGTACGGGATCACCCAAGAAACAGTTCAAATCCTGAGGCTTAGGTATGCGCAGATCTTGCTGTGGCACACCCACCTTGGAAAAACAGATTCAAGGACAAACTCAGCAAGAGGTGCCTCCCTGCGGGACAACATCGATGCTCAGAGTGCGGTCCCCGCTTCTTCGTCCCATGTACGTGCTCCATCGTGTCACTGGGCGGAAGCGATGTGCTACACTTGAATCGAGCGACAGCCCATCTACTCTAAGTCCTCGCATCTCACCAGCTCATCAAATCTGGCCGAGCACCAAGTCTCCCGCCACTTCAGAAGCTAGTCCGCGAGCATCTCAAGCCTGTCCACCAAGCATCGCGAGTATCACTCACAAACTATCTATCTTTCGCTATGTTTGGTCGCAGACCAAGTGTCCCGGACATAGCTGAACCCTTGCTGACGCCCCCATCGAGTGTAACGTTGACGGAACTTGCTCCCCCGCCGACATCGCGAGGTGACACTGCGCGGAGGAGTGTCAAACATTTACCCAGCTTGCCGACGTTTGGACGCAACAATGTCAGCGTAGGTGCGACGTTTCGTTGGACCAGCTCCACAGACCGTCTCTTTCACATCTGTGCTCCTGCGTCCCCTGATATTACCGATTCTCCTAAGTCTGGAATCCTCAAGCCGCGTGCTAATATGAGCAAGCAATTTCCCCCCGATGCAGCAACTTCAAGTACTAGAGCGGATCAACGCCGATCCCACGCCGTCAACGCAAAGTGATGCTCTCTAACTCCCTTGCTAATCGTTGTGGTCATCATAAGAAACAATGTCAAACAGGAAGAAGCGAGCCAAACGACCCACCCCAATGCAATCAATTCCTCCGACGTCCTCTCTCTAGCGTTATGCAAAAACAACACCGCCATGTCTTGTCAATGCGCCCGACTCGCGATATAACAATAGGTCCGGAGTGACGTGTAGTTCAAACGATGACGTTCCAGAGTAGGAAATTTGAGCCACGTCCTAGGTCCAATGGAACAAGAAATATACCAAAGACTCACAATCAGCAACCGGCTATGAGGAACTTTGGCTTTTCAGACTCAGATGATTAATTGACTCGTCATTGATATCACACTACTGTGGATCATCATCATGCCGAAGATGAAGGTGACACTAATATGACTCCTTGCCAGACAAGGACCACAGGACTTCCCGGGAAGATTCAGCCAGATGTGTTATCAACGGCACTTTATATTAGCTAGCTATGGGGTCACTGTCACAATGAACTGAACTTGAAAAGCAGGCGGGACGAATCCACTACCGTATATGAAGACAACAATGAAATACCCCACAAATATGTGGATGTGCCATTCCTGCATATTCGTATCGTCCACCCAACCAGCCGCGTAAAAACACTGCATATCCGTAATGCTGGAATAATCACTGGGCTATACCCCTCTCTGGCGTGGAGCCAGATAATCACAAGCTTGTGTCAATGGATGAGTTCTCCACGAGAATCGAGATAGAGGGCAGCTTGGCTGGCGTCATGATCTCTCAGGCTGGTGGGGATCTCCTCGTACCTTGTTGATGTGATAACTGAAACTGCATACTTAGATTCTCGTGCGTACCCCTGAAAGGGTTGATTTATGTTAGGACAAGGACAGTGTTGAACGTTGAGCTGTATAGTATAAGATAGTACCAGCAAGGAAAGGAGAGGGACTCGAGGAGGCCTCGGCTGAAATTTCAATCACCGATATAACTTAGAGAACAATCAGATTCCACCTTTGTGCCACAACTGAACGTACTGAACCGTGGCGTCGCAGCAAGAGGCTTGGAAATTGTATTCTATGGAGTTACCTCAGGCTCCCACATTCCCTCGTCCTCCTGTTCCTGGGCTCACCTTCCACTACCTCTCCCCACAACCATCCCAGCCTGGATGCTGGTCGGAGAGCTCCACCAACCCCGATGCTGAGGACAACGGCAAGCCTATTACAGCCGTGCAGAGGGCAGCCTTGAATGAAGCCATGCGTAAATTGGTGAGTCGTCCGTTATTTCGCAAGCTTGTGCTTACCAAATTCTCCAAACAGATTCTACCCAACTTTAAGATACCTGTCCTCTGCCCAGAGCATCGAGCCTCCAAGCTGAAGGAAAGTGGACTATATATCAGCTTGCCTCGCTACAGAGCCATTTCGAAACACCCCAGTCGAGCACGGTTGAAGAGATTGGTCTTGAAGAAACCGCAGAGCTCAGGCTCGATGAAGACTCGAATAGCGACAATACTACTGACGACATTCTTACTGTCATAGGAACTGTTGTCACGGCAGTTTCCTAGTACGAGATGCCTTCCCGTTATTTGGGATCAAGCCTTTGTGAGTTGCGACGTTATTCCAAGATCACTCTTGTAATGAAAGTGTGCCTGTCAAGGATCCTTGACCTTTTATTGTATATTTCAGGATAGACTTTTGTCGAAGTATGTTGGTATTTAAATATGATTTAACGTGTACACCAACAACTCGGAGTCCTGATAGATCTTACTCAAGCTTGAAAGCTTCAAGTAGGGTGTGAAAATAAGTTTGGCAGGTCGTTCCTCGAATCATTGTGGGGAGTTCAGCCATCCTGCCGCTACTACTTCTCATGTCCACCATATTGGACGAAAGTGAGGGGAATGACCATGCACCCGCCCCTTGTCCCTTGTCCTTGTCCTTCTCGTCCGCAGTCGCAGCGGCGTTGAGGGCAACCTTGTTCTTTTTGCCCTTGCTCGAGAACCCAAACGACAACGAAAGAGAGGACTTGGCGGCAGTAAACAAACTGGACAGCGACTGTGCAGCGCTCGTGGCCGTCCAATCACCAAACGTGTTCACACTCCCGGCCGTCGCTCCCCAATCACCAAACACGCCCCTGCTCTCGCCGCCACCGTCCGTCGTGTCGACCGCATCGATTGTGTCAGCAGCACCAGCACTAACAACCGCCGCCATCGTCGTCGTAGCCTTGGCCTTGGTAGCTGCCTGGCTGAAATCGAAGCTCTCGAATGTCTGTTGCGTTGCGGACGACTCCAGTTTCTGTTCCACCTTCTCGACCACTTCCGTTATGACGCTCGTCTCAGTGGTCACAGCCTCGGACACCAGTTGCTCGGATGGGACCATGTCCGTGGGCGTGTGTCCCGGTGCTGGGTCTTCTGGTTGCACGACACCCCCTTGCACGTGGGCCACGTCGACGGCCAGTTGTGCAGACATTTTCACCGCCTCCCTCACCTCCTCGAACACCTCCTTATAAAACATGCTCTGAGTCTCACCCAACGCTGTTGTGGTCGATTCGGGCTTGTGTGACTCTGGGAATTCGTCCCTGGGCCTTGTGGTCGCATCACAGACGGGAAAGGAGATGCAGCAGGGGTGACGGCCTTGGACTGCGAACCCCAGACAGAGTTGAGCTCATTAGCTAGTCGTCCTGGACTTTTGCCAACCGTCGTGTCGGCATGGTCGATTGGCATGGTCAATTTGTTCTCGTTTTTCTTCTTTCCTTTCTTGCCCTTTTGCGGTGGAGGAGCAGTAACACCAGCAGCCACTGCCGTGGCCTCCTCAGCTGCGATCCTCTCTCACTCGGCCTGTTCCTGCTCAGCCCTTTCCCGCTCAGCCTTCTCCCTCTCAACCCTCTCCCACTCAGCTCTCTCCACAGCTTCTCTCTCGATCCTCTCCCGTTCGATCCGTTCGACCCGCTCCCTTTCGATCCTTTCCTTCTCAACCTTCTCATGCTCGAATATCTCCCTTTCCAGCCTCTCTCTCTCAGCCGCCACCCTCTCCCTCTCCATCGCCGCCCGCTCTCTGTCGGCCGCCTCCCTCGCTCACCTCTCCTTCTGACTCCCGGGACTGCGACGCATGCGAACTCGAGAGCTTGGACGCCGAAGAGACCTTGCAGTCGCGCTCGACGTGCGTCGCGGATGAGGAAACGTGCGAGGCAGAATTCGAGACCGTGCGTTCGCGCTCGTACTCTCGCGTGGTGCGCTCCGAGTATATGGACTGTTGATGGCCATGTGAGTACGAGTGCGAGTGAGCGTGCGCCTGGGCCTGGGTCTGTGGTGGCGGCGGCAGCGGTGGTTGTGGTTGTGGCTGCGGTGACTGCACTTGAGAGTGGTAATGAGACTGCGATCGAGAATGGGTCAATGTCGATTGCTGTGAGGATACGGATTGACTGCGGCTGGCCGCGCCCATGAACACCGCATCGAGTCGACCCGGAAAAGACCCCTGACCCTGCGGGGTCTTGGCCCCCGGAGCCAACAGAGTCCTGAGAGTGCGTGCGGGAGGGCGCAACCGATGCCGGGCGGGATGGGGCCCGCGACACGGAGCAAGAGGGGCCAAAGTCGTCTTCAGAGTAGGTATCAGGTTCGTCTTCGTCGGCACGGTGGCCGCTTTCAGTGTACACGATAGACGCAGGGCCGCTGTTAAGAAGAAGATACGGGTCAGCACATGAAATGGCCGCATGGCGACGAAACGGGGGCTCACTACTTGGTCACGCCTGTGATGAGATGAAACGATCAATTAAAAACGCGGCGTCGTCGGACAGAGGGAACGAACACGAACGTTGTCGTTCCATTTGATCCGTGCTTTGAACTCTGTCAGGCCGAAACGGATCTCGACGCTGAAGACGATGGTCCAGTAGGTCTTGCTGTTCCGACCCGACTTGGGTTCGGTACTGCCGCTCAACGGAGAGAGATGATCCGCAGGGACAACACACAGGGTGGAGTATTCCTCTGACAAGGGAGACGTTAGCTGCAAGAGATAGACCTCATTCATCGAGGGTATTATCATGAAGTCGAAGGATCCATGGAGGGATCATATCGCCACCATGATAACACCATATCTCCACCTCAAACACGGACAGGGTGGATAGATTCGTCAGTTCGGTGCAATATTTACGTGTGAAGATGGTCGATTCCTTCACTTTCACACCCTGTGGCAGCAGACGATAATGAATAGGAGGACGAAACAGGGGACGGAATGGAAGACCGTACTCTTGCAAGACTGCAATCGAATGATGCGTCTGGAAGAAGCTTCGGCCCTGAAGGGAGCTCGCAGAGTCTCTCCTTTCGGGCAACGTGTTCAGGATCAAACTCGCGCAGGTATTCCATACATGAACGTTTGAACTTGGACACTCTAGCCGAGACGTGATGATCACAGTAGAAGCCAAGGGCTCCGTCCGTTGATCTAAAAAGGGAAATTATTGAGTACCGCACTCATCGATCAAAGCTGCGGTAGCCAATGAGAGACATTCATGTTTGATTGTCAGGCCGGCTGACGGTGAATTTCGTTGGTGCTAGGTGATCTTGGAGCTGGGTAAATAGCCATGGGCTGGCAGCGAATCCTCCCACCAGCCATACGGACTGCCGAAAATGAAGATATGTAACTCCAAATAGTATGTAGATGCACCTACTTTGATCTTACCCTGGGATGCCATGACCTGCGCCTTAATCGACGTCATCGCGACCTGGATGGACGGCTCAAACAACTCCGCTACTTCCGTACTAGGGATTTGTGAGCCGAGATCCCAGAGTAGGGGGAAAGGGACCTACCCAGTGAGCTTGAGAGATTCACCGCATATCCCCACAGAGAGGTCCTTGTCGAGCGGGGAACCCAAGGGGACCAAGTCCCCATTCTTGACACGGAACAATCGTTTGGTGGTATATTCTATGGAATCGGTAGTTCCTTATCTGGAGTTCTTGAGTTTCTCTGTCCAAATATGCGTGAGGTTTGTCGATGATCAGAAATATTGGATGAGCCATACCTGATAGCAACTCTCTCGCCCTCCGACTGACGAACACCGATCCTGCAAATATACCTGTCAAGCCTGATTTAGAAAGATGGATGACGTTTCAGAAAGAGGAACGAACGATCTGGCGGTGCGACTTCCTCTATGACGAGTGGATTCATGCCCCACACCGCGTACGAGCCGATATCGAGGGTGCTACCGCCTGCGTCTGCCACGAGAAAGCCGTGCCTGTATGGATTCTAGGGCCAAGGGAATGAGTGTAGTTTCATAACACGCGGGAAGTGCCACGTACGGAAAGGACGTCGGCAGCAAGTCCACTCTGAACGTAGGCATGTAGAGTAGCCTCGCCCTCTGCGACGAAGCGGATCCGGGCGCAACCCTCGTATGTGTCGGAGATGAGACCACCATAAACAGCGGCGCGACACATCCTGGTCTGCTGTGCGCCCTCCCAGCCGCTGGGGTGGCTGAGGGCGAACTCGATGGAATGTTTGACGACCTGCCAGAGGGCCTTGCCGTTGGCATGGGTATCAATGATGAAACTTCGTGTGCAGCGGAAGAGGTATCTGATAAAGTCGCCGAATATGTCTACAGCGGACTTGTGGAGCGGAAGGGGGCTGAGGTGTTCATGGACTTTGGACGCATACACAGCTCGAACCTGTCCGGAGAGGTCGAGGTAGAACGCGACGTGACAAGACGGAAACGCACAGTTCAGTGTTAATCTAGTATTCGCCCTCTGCGCCTGCTGGCATGACTGTTCCATCTCTGTCGTAGTAGAGAATCGAGGGGATCTTGCTGTTCCCCACAACGTGCTCCTGTCCAGAGAAGCTGTCCTGAGCGATGGGCAGAGCTGGTTGTTAGGTGAGAAGGGAGACGTACTGAGTGACACCGTATATTTTGGGTATATTTCCTGGCTCGAGGATGGAGACACGCCGCTGAAACTTGTACGGACGTCGACTCGGGGCGATGACGAGGGCGCGGACAGACCCGATCACGTGTCCGTATTGCATCGTCTGAAAACCAACAAAGATGAGTCGACATCAAGTAGTCCGTACTCCAGGTTCCCTCGACCCCCTGACCTCTCCTGATCTTCCCTACAGAAAGAGGAAAAGGCACACGACGAGCGCATGAGCGAGTCCAACGCTCGCATCAAGCGAGCTGCTAAATCACAACATATCAGATGTCTGTCCCCATCTCAATATCCAAAAAGAGTCCTAAGGACGCCGCTCGCTACATCAATCTGCTCAGCATCATTGGACCTGAAATGTCACAAGAGAAATAGTCAGTGCCCTTCTACTTCCAGATCACACTCTAACTTCCCTCTCTCTAGCAACCATGCTGTAAATGTCACTCAACAAAACGCGTCGGTGACATTCAGTGTAGCTGCGAGCCTCTCCCGCATAGCAGACGCCGAATGGACTCGTACATGTGAGTGTATGCGACGCATATTCCCAACTATCGGTTCTCTCGGAGAAGGGCGCTCCCTCTGCGAAAGTGCTTGGGCCGGATCTCTGCTGGTGACCTACCCATGCTGTCTGCGGAATCATTGTCCACGCCCACACAGGTCAGACCGGACTTTCCACGCCAGCTCGCAGATCGCTCCCTGTTCCACCCGTCTCTGGTCACAGCCCGGGATTGGTCTCGTCACCCGTGGCGGCATCGCTCGATCCACCGCGCTCGCCGTTCAGCGCGGCAAGTCAGAATCAAGGTTCTGTCAACTCCGTCACTACCCTTTCCGCGTTCCCCTTTCCCCCCACCCACTTTCCTATACCACTGGCCATGGACGAGGCAGAATTGCAGCGGCAACAAACTCAGATTCAGAACCTCCAAGCTGTACATTCTCATGCAGGCAGTCCTAACCCTCCGCAGTCACAAGTTGTCCTCGCTCCGCCTGCCCCTGTCTTGAGTCTTAAGCGCTGACTTGCCAGAATCGGTCCCACTGGATTCCCGGTCTTCGCACTCGCCGGGGACGTCGCAAATTCCATCACCCTCCAATCATTTCACACTCGCCGTCGGAACACTTTCTGAGTCCGAACCACCAACCCTCTCGCCCGAAGACAATGGGGCCATCAAACCCATAGGGGAGCCGAAGAAGCCACGACGTCCTTCCTTGATCAACTCGTGTGCCACCGCCATCTGATAAACCCTTTAGACCCGTGTCACCGTTCAAGAGGACCCAATATTCTTTCGCTGACAAGGAATTTAGCGTCCACTCTGACAGCAGCAAAGGCGTGTTCAGGAGTCACAGCGTCGATATCGCCAAGAAGAGTCTCGAACGCACCGATTCGACTCATAGCGCGGGGGAGGCAACGTGGTAGCGTTGCGCAGCAAATACACTCGAGTGGTTGGTCCCTCTTTTCTATCTTATCACTCGTTATTTATGCTCCATTTTCCACCAAGATCGAGACACCGTCTCAGGGACCAAAGGATATCTTCAGGTTACCTATGAGCGTTTCCGAGATTGCGTCGCGTTATCGACCAACCGACGAACCCATGTCTCCACGAGGAACCACCTCTTCAGTCATTGATCGTTTCCCGCCAGATACCCCCATACGCATGGCCACACGCGATTTACCCTTCGAGGAGAGCGAGATATGGAGACGGAAGCAGCGGATCGAAGATTTGGCAGAGCTCGAGCTCAAGGAGAAGGAGTACGAGCTTCGACAATGCGAACGCCAACTGAACCAGCGAGCGCACGACTTTGAACGTGATCGGATGCAGTTTCTCAGTTCGCGTCCCGAGCCCGCAGTTGCAAAGGGATCCAAAGGTCCGAGGAGCAGCGTACTCCAGCACAAACGCGGATCTCGGAGCGTCACGTACATCAACGTGCCTTCGACGGCGACGACAAGTAGTTCTGGCATCTCACCGCGCCCGACCACCCCACATTCCTAGTCCCAGTCCCAGTCCCAATCTGAATCCCGTTCTCCCGC
>JBBPLA010000021.1:0-15201 GCA_038089515.1 Leccinellum crocipodium
GCAACTCGACTCACGAAGGCCGAAAGCTCAGCGTGCCTGTATATAATACATTCCCACCAAGTGGAGTGATCACGTGTATCCTACCTTCTCCTTCGTGCCTCGACGCGTCCTCATCCGGAGTCTTCTCTCGCTCGCGCATCAACCCAGCGCAATAACACCTCGATATGTAACTTTTCTTTTCTTCTCGTCCTCGTCCTCGTCCCCACTGGCCTCCTCCGTCACTAACGATGCATCGACGCATCAACACGATAACCGAGCGCTGTCGCCGTTGCCTCACGCCTCCTTCATCCTCACTCAACGATCCACTAGGCGCGACGACGCAAGTCACGCAACGACACGTCAACGACATGATTACCACGACCACGGTGAGCAGACCATCACAGTCTCTCCTCGTCTTCCAGCGCCTCACGCCCTCACGCAAAACAGCAGGGCGATCCACCCATTGCACCTCCCTCGAGGAACGCAAACCTGACGTCGATGCAGCAGCACCATCCCGCCTCGACGACAATGCATCAACACCACCACCACACGACGACGACGGACAACGCAATGACAACACGAAGACGACGACGACGCATCCCGTCGTCCGTGTCCCGTCCCTTTCCCTCTTCCGCGCACACACCGAACGCGACGACACCACAATGGGGATGACGCGTCCGCGTCCCTTCCCTCTCCCTCTCCCCGTGCTGCGCACACGCCGAGTGTGACAACAATGCATCCGCATCCGCGTCCCCTCTCTCTCGGAGTCCTTCTCTCCCCCTCTCCAGCGCACGCGCCGAACGCGAAGACGACGACGACGCATCAACATCCCTTTCCTCTCCTCTTCTACGTACACGCTGAATCAGACAACGACACGAGGAACGGCCACACATCTGCGTCCGTGTCTCTACCGCTTCCTCTCCTGCGCATACGCCGAGTGTGACGATAACAACGCGTCCACATCTCCTTCTCCTGCGCACACCCCGTCTCGGGGTTCAATGGGGACGACGTGATGATGCTGTCCGCGTCCCCTCCCTCTCCCTCTTCTTCACCTGTGCACACGCCAAACACGTCGTTCGGGGTCCGACATGTCCGACGGGATGACGACGTCCGCGTCCCCTCTTCCTCTCGCTCACCTGCACACATGCCAAGGAATGTCTCCCACAACAACTCCTTAAAGTCCTGTCAAAGGATACCTTGCAACATTTACCGTATGGTGAAATGACAACGTCGCGTGGGATCGGGACTCGACGCAGGCGCGCCGTTACAATAGAATAACAGGTGTTACAATCTATATACTACGTTGGAACAGAGAGCAAAAAAAAAGTACCTGTAGCTGCAATCATTTGGTTGTATCCTCGAACACTTTCTTTTATTTAGGAAAGTGTGACGAATAGGCCTGAGGGATACCAGAACATACATTACATTTTAGCGTCGTCCGTTCAGTCAAGCTACAAGTGTTCACACTGCGACTGGATCACCACCGTAAAGTGAAATCCCTTTCTCTTGCAGCACATTTCGTATCATGCCAATTGTGAGGCTGGCCTCGTCAACTTGGTTATCAGCGGCCTCTATTTCCTGCAGATACAACTCGCAAAATGCAACGTGCTCCTCTAAACGGCACGTGGAAAGATGCTTCTCAGCCAAGCGGACTCTGCGCTGAGCCTGAGCTGCACCAAGGATAAGTTTTGCTATCTTGGGACTGGAGTCGGGTATGCCTTCTATGCCAGGGTCGCTCTTGAACTCCTTGAATGCACTCAGATACAATCTAGGATATGAGAACGTTGAACGCACTTGTCGCACTGACTCTGTGCTAGCCAGTCCACCTGCAGAGTAGCCACAGTTTCCAAATGATCGCAGCTGTGATTTTTTGCTTGATTGGACACCGACTTGGGATTTGGAGCGGCGGCGCTTTGTTGGTGTCGAGAGAAAAGAGTCTGGGGTAACTAACGGACGGTCGATGTAACTTGGATAACTTGAACCCGTTTGTTGAATTCTACGTGTACTAGTAGTAGCACGATTGAGTGATTTCGGAGGAAGCAAACGATGTCTTGCTGGCATAGAGCTGGGGGAAAGATTGATCATCGTGTGAGAGGAAGAAGTGTTTGGGGTACTCGTAGTTGGGGGCAACGACACTATAGAAATGGGCAGTAAAGCTGACTTGGACATGGTATCTGGTGCACGATGAGACATTAGAGTTTTGGCCTCTTTCCCCGGTGGTCGTGGCGGAGTAAACGTAACGTATATTTATATCGTAGCGGCGCTATCACGCCAGGTCCCCGACTCCTCACCATACGCACGACGCAGTAAAACGACCAACTCGAACATCGGTAACTGGTAAACAAGGCAACCTTCTAAGAAGCTCATGCCAGAATTCAATGCAAAAGTCGCGCTGTCTCGCGGTCGAGGATCGTATCATTTGTATGTGTAGGTAGTCTCGAGCATGATGTGCAATGTCTGACAGGTGTCGTCAATGACGCGCGCGCAAACACAGGGTCCTTAGCGGTCTTGGCCGACCAAAACCCTCCCCACTATCGTGGGAGTCGGGGATCGTGGGAAGTCGGGAACACAAATGGAATTCAGTGACAGAGAATAAGGTCGGTAATACACGAACGCCCTTCGGAAATCAACGCTTCAACCACCGACCCTAAGTCCCATAAGATCACGCATCGTCTCAGCCTGCTTATCGTCTGATTCCCTCTCCTTTCTCTTTCTTGAAGGCATGTGTGGCGGGGCATAGATGGCACGTTGACCCTTATTCGTCATTTTAGCGGTGTTGCTTCGAGACTTGCTAACTGTTTGTGGTTTCACCTCCACAACACGTGGCCAGAGACCCGAAGCAGGCAAGCGGTTTGAGGTAGATGAAGATGAAACACCAAGGCTGTGGTTCGGAAGAAAGGTCGTGTTTGTCCGAAGGAAAGGGACATTTTGGTTGAGCATTTCCGCCCCGTTGGACAAGCTGCCATTGGTTTCGATCGGTGGATAGGTATCGGGAGGTGCAATCTGGGTCTCACCCAGGGGTGAGAGCAGAGGGTCAGTTTTGATCTTCGAAATCCACCGTTTCAAGATGTCCTTGAAGATTTGATGGGTAATTCGTGGAGGCTGGCGGAGGTATTCTTGAAGATCTTCGTGGTGGTCATTACCAAAGACGGCATCGCGCAGTTCCTCAAGCATGGGAGCGAGATGCTTGAAATATTGCGAGAGCTCATTTCTCAAGACTGAGCGTAGTCCACCTTTCGTCCCATAGGCCAAAAACTTGTCATCAAGTCCCATCGGTTCGGTGGAGAAAAGCAATCGAGACAGAGTTGGAGGAACTTTGTACTTGGAAGGGACTTCCGGGGACGAGGAAAGGGTCCGGACTTTATGTGGCTCGTAGAACCATAGCATCAACACCAGAAGACAATAGTAGAAGGATTCAAGATCGTGATGACAGCCATGCACGACGGAGCCTGGCATTAAAGTAGCTAAATTCATCGAATCCATCTCTGAATTGTTATCGTCGATTGCGCCAGCCATCGTGAGAGCAAACTCGAGTTCTAATGCCATGTATGGCCGGGTGCCCTGATTCAAATATGACTAAATACTTGACCCCATCACACGATTACTAGATACTTACAGTAATTTCCGCATTTTTTCTCGGTGTTCCGTCTAAGTTGTGCTGGAATCTCAGCAACTGTGGGACGTCCTCTGGTGAATGTCGGTAAGGATGTGCCAGTCCTACCGTCGGGATAGGTGGATTCTTGCACTGGTCGAGGGTAGGGAATTGGATGAAGGACCGTAAGCTGTCGTCCACCATGTTGGATGTATTATCGTTGTCAGTGAGAGAGCCTTCGTCTGTCTCTGCATCAATGCCGGCCTCAACCCCTTCATCGAAGGTCTGATCCGAATTCTGCACAACTGATTGACAATCGTCGCTCGATACATCCGGTGGCGAGCCCTTTTCTTGGCGGATGATCTCTTCAATTTCCTCTGGAGACAATGCGTGTACGGCGGCCAGACCCCAGTCAAGGAATTGCCCGCGCAACAGGTCAGAACGGTCAGGGTCTTTAGGTAAAGTGGAAAGATCTTGGGAAACCAGACCCATATTGTCGATGGAAGGGTCGCGATGCAGAATTCGGAAGGGGAAAAAGGTACCGAACGTCCCGTCTTCATTGATTGAATAATCACAGGCAGCCTGCTCATGTGCTATAGGGATGTCAGCTCGCCGTCGAGGTAGTGGACCTAATGAGATACGAACTTATAATACAATCATAGAAAGCACCAAGAAGCTCCAGCGCACTGCGAAACTGTGTCAAAGGAGTGGCCCATGGAATAGAATACGTGCGTAACAAAGCACGATCTTCATATCCATTGATGTGGTCAGGATGACCTGCAGTGTGAGAGCGTGTGTTTCGTAAAGCACCACCATTGAGCACCAATCTGACCCCCAATTTTGCTCGAAGGTACCCAGTAGTGAGATAGAATTCCCCATCATCCGTCTTGACTGCCTCCTCTGCCAATAATCTCGGTACACCCTGCACTCGTTTAGCAGATAGAATAGAGAGGATAGCGCCTTCCGTCAACGTTGTGTTGGTGTCCACCCAATTATTCTTGATGACGATGGGGAAGCCCTGGACGTGCTCAAGGCCAAGGTATCGACGTAGCTCTTGATCGACTTTGCGTGAATTCAGCCATCCTAGCCACACCACAGTTCCTCGGCCATGAATCGTGGATGTTACGAAGGGAGTAAAGTAGATTTCAACGTTATCGAGTTTGATGGCAGGGCTTGGGGAAAGAAGAGAGTGGGGAGGACCTATGACATGCGGATCCAACCCAAGACAAGATAACGGAGCATAGGAAAGGCCAAGAATGAGACGAACGAATGTCTCCCATCCACACGAGTCCGTGAACGCAAAGGGGGTAGAAATGATGGATCCACCTCGATCGAACAATGCAACAGTAACCTTTTCGACATGAATGAGACAAATCAGGACGAAACACCGACGGTCCTGTACCCGCAAGAGATCAGCTGCGCGCTGCGTACAAAGTTGGTGGATGGAAGATTCCGTCTCATTCCCGGACTTCAATTCAATGATGGTCCGAATGAGTCGCCAATCCTTGAGGGAGCTCTTGCTATCGATGCAAATAACATCAGGGCAACGGTAAGTGTCCATACCCGGGACAGGCTTCGTGTGGCCATCCCCTGACCAATAGCGGCACCGCTCGGTCATCTCCTTCTTTGCAGTATCCACATATCGATACGCCCTTGCACACAGTTCGTTGAGGAAGCCGGCAACGCCGACCTCAGATTTAACCTTTTTGGTCAAGGAGAGCAGACACGAAGAGTTGGACTTCGAGGTATTTTGGTCATGGGAGGTGTTGAGATGTCGCAGAAAACCTCGTACAGTACACTGTCCATTTGCTCGTTAGTTTCTTATACTGTTGGTATTCGAGTTAAGACTCGGAATCCGACTCACCGTGTGGCTGTTGTTATCTTTTCCTGTGAATATGGTGTTGTCAGGGAACAGGGCTTCGACGAAAGAGTTTGCATCCTGGGCAAGTGAACGAGTTTCAATGGTGGCATTATAGGTAGTCGTGCTCATGGCTGCATTTGTACGAGCGGCTCGCCCAGCATACAATGGAGTGATAATCTATATTCAATCTTTAAGTATTACACTACTGAGAACAAGTGTGTGTCGAGTCCTACGCACTGGTTTCACACGAACGTGGTTGGCGTTGGGAAAACGCTGAGCCCCAAATAGATCACATGATTAGCTTTTTGACAAATCCCCAGGGTCTTGCTACTCACTGGTTGAAGTTTTGTTTCCCTGACGCGACTGGTATCTTGCGTGGCAATGCTTGACATTTCTGACAGAGTTATCCCAAGGTCAGGTCAGGTCACAGTTATAACAGCGTTATCGATCACCTCGAGGCACCTTCGGTGAGTCACTGCTCTAGTTGATATGGATCGTGCCGTCTGTCTGAAAAAGGAAACCAAACCCGTCACCCCATTCTCGTTTCCATTTTTGGATGGCCAGAAGTTCTACAACCGTGTAACACCGATGCAACACCAGTACCAGGCATTCTCCGAGTCGGAGGTTCGAGAACCTCTTCTGCTACTCCACTTAGAACGGGACGACATCCTCGCTCTACACGAGGGGCTCAACTATTTAAACGAGGCCGAGTTACTACCTTCCCGTCTATTGTCTCTGCAAACACGACTGGCATCGGTTCTGCAAGACGAAGAAGGCGAACGTAACTACCGGTATGACCACCATCTTGTATCGAATAATCAACTAATTAACATTTGACGGGTAGCCAGACTCAGTCCGTCCCACATTCAAACGTTACTTATCCAACTTCATCTCGTTCGATCGCCCCTGCGGCTATCTCCGATGATCTGTCCAACATCAACTCGCAAATCAGAGATCACGGTATGTTCTTTTCATGCGTCGTTTTATACTCTAAACAAATTTTTTAAAATAAAATAAATAAAAAAGATCCCAGGCCTCAGAGCCAAGGCAGCGAAAGGGATGTGACACGGTCCATCCATCCATCCAGCAGCTCTCACCGGGGCGCAATCCCTCCAAAGAAGCAAAAGAGAAGCGTCAGGGCATGGAAACGTGGGGACAAGCCTCACATACGTGTGACGACAACAGTACATACGTTCGTGGCAAAACTGGCTGCTGCTAATTGGGATTCAGAAGTGTACCCTGTTCCCGGGTGGGTTCGTGAAGTCGCCAATCAGCTAACACAAAACCCTCTTGTTTTCCAGGACGAGTCACTTGCCTCGATTGTCGGTCGCTATACCAACTTGCAGAGTCTGGCAGTACGAGTTAGTTTTCTTGCCATGGTAAACAATATCCAGGTGTTGGCTAAATGTAAAAGGCGAGTTTCAATCCGTACAGTTGTCATGAGAATGCGGCGTTGACTAGATATGCGTAGTCTACAGCTTCGAAATGGCTATCCGAACTTGAAAGCCGTCTATAATGCAGAGTTGGCGCACTTGCCAGCAGAATGGCGACCCACACTCAGTCAGCTCCGTATGTCCTGTTCAACGGGTGCTAAGTTTTCTGCTTTGGCGGCTGGAGGCTCTATATATATTCTCATTCTCATAGCTGGGTTACGCTTGAGGACTGAACTCATAGAGTCACCAGCTGATATGGCCTGTGATATTGCCAGGTTCCTCCGAGCTGCACCTGAAGGTACGTGGCAGTACTGTTTATTAATCAGTGTCTCATGTATCTGGTAATAGGACCTTCACAAAAGTTCGTAAAGGACTCTATCGTCCCAACTATACGCAGGATGCGCGCTGCTCTTCCCCTCCAAATGTCTTCGATCTTTGCCCGCCAGGTTCTTGAAGAACATCAACAGATGCATGAATTTGATTGTACCGACTTGAAGACGTCTGATGCTTTCTTCGATTCTCTGTGTTCGAAGTAAGTTTTCTCCTCCGTACGGTTATTTCAATCTAATACCAGCTCCTAGTGAGTTTCGCCTTCTGGGACGCGACCCTGAACTTTGGGAACATCAATCCGCAGATCCTTTCCAGTCTCATGCGCGCGACATCCAGGAGCTCACATTCCACACGCTCACACCCACCGACTTCCAACCTTGCTTGTACAGTCCGCCACTCACTGACGTTGATGACGTGTTACCATCGCGTCCGGTATCACCCTCGCAGCCCATACTACTACCCTTGCGGACTCAACAAGGGTTTCTGAAAGGCGCAGATGCCGTTACTCTCACACAAGAGACTGTGGATCAAATCGAGATTGAAACTACGTACGATCGCAATCACACAGCAAACCGGCGTATTCAAGTACCTAAGGGTGTTAATGAGAATTGCGAGTGGACAGATCGCCAGCGGGCTGTAGCTGCCAATGCCGAATTCGTTCTGGATCAGCAAGATCTTGTCGACAAACTTGCAGAGTTTTACCCTGGTGGGGCAAAGCACTCATCCCGACCTTATCTCCGAGTTTGTACGAGATCTTTCCCCAAGTATGTGCATCGATGTAAGTAAGATAACTACCTGCTGATTTACCACAGTTCTCGCATCAAGATATATGATAAGGACAAGTCGTTACAAACCTTCATCTCAACAACACTCCCCGCTGCAGTGCGTTCTGTGTTACATGCAAACTTAAATGCTTGTCTCTCCGACATCGCCAAACTGGAAGATGCCCACAGTAAAGCGTTTGCACAAGAGACTCCGAGGTTTGTAGCTATACATTGTTCTTGGTATAATCGACACACGATGCAGGTGAGTTCTGTAACCAGTTTGTTTGCTGTAGTTTAAGAGTCTAATCATTTGATCGTGGCAGGGACATGAAGCACCTACCGACGTTCACCCGTGCTGGCTAGAGCGAGAAGATGGCGCCAAAGTGAACTACCATCAACTCATCCCTTACCTGTCACGAGAGGCCCGAGACCATTGGGACGTGCTTCGTGACTTGCAAGCTGTATATGCGGATCTCTTTGAACACTTACGCCGAGAGGTAGGGAAAGTTCTCAATATCTGGAAAGAAAACGAAAACTTATGGTTGGTGAATTTAGGTAGAGGTCTGTTTGCCGGACGAGTATCACCAGTTGAGTGTGATGGCGGATGTTCTTCCAGGTAACCATGTTCCTGCCGTCTATCCCTTCCAGTCTATGGTCGTCAACTTGAATGCAATCACAAAGGCACATCGTGATAAGATGGATAGCCAAATATGCCTTGTCCTCCCCATCGGTGATTTTGAAGGAGGAGAAATCTGCATGGTGGAAACTGGTCTAGTTATTCGGTTGAAACCTGGTGATTTCGTCGTCTTCCGGTCTTCAGAAACAACACATTTCAACCTTCACTATCGAGGTAAGGCATGGCTTTATCTAAATCCCACATCATTCTTATTGGATAGTATAGGACAACGTGCATCTCTAGTGCTGAATACCGACAAATGCATGAAGAGTTGGGCTGAGGATCGTAACGGGTGGACTCATAATGTCGATTTTCAATACAGTCAACCTTCATAACGCGTACCGGGGATAACACCTGCACACTCATAAGCCATGGGTTTTTGATTTCCCGAGCTCCTTTTTGTCGTCCTATGGTCTCCAAATAATCCATACTCCCTTGTAACCCTTACATTTTGAGCTGTCCCGACAGGTATGCGTTAGGAGGGTAGTTTTTTTTTGTTCTCGTAATTAACCAAATCCCTTAGTCAATGTTTGCTGAATCGGTGGCAAAGCTTACGTTTCCCAAGGCATGTCGTTGCCGGAACAGGTTTCACCTCCACTTCATCCATGTCCGTCTGTCCCAATTGTTTGCGACGGTTCAATACTGAAGATGGTGTTACTCGTCACCTCAACCAGCCGCTTATGACATGCCATAGATGGCATGATGAACTTGTCACCGCGGCTGAAGTTCTGCAAGAAGACGACGCCGCCTCATGTTGGTCTCCAACTTCGTCCCCGGGCCACAACAGTGAACCAGCCTGTGGGTTTTCGCAAGCTCACGACATTTTACAACAGCATATTGTCGATTCGACAGACCAGGATGATCATCTGTGGACGGACGTAGGCGATGACCTCATGGACGTTGATCGCACGAGTAGCCCTCCCAATCATCCTCATGAGCATACTCGAATTGTCAAGTTCGAAGGTGCAGGGAAGATAATGGGCGTTGGATTGAGTTTCATGGATCGGTTCCACCAGGATACATTCGCCAAAAATCGCAAAACCAACATCTATTACCCGTTTGCCTCCAGAGACGACTGGTCAATGGCAAGCTATCTGTTACGTTCTGGTTTGAGTATGAAGAAGATTGACGAGTATTTGTCCTTGCCAATGGTTCGTGTTGGATCTCTGTGGTATACTAACGATTGCATGCTGACAATTCTGCGCTGGTTTCCTAAAGGTTGCAGCACTTCCCTTATCATTTCGCACGGCAAGAGCTCTACGCAGCCTGGCTGAACTCCTACCCACCGGACCGACCTGGAAATATCAAATCATTGAACCTGAACATCCCACTAAGTCTGCTGTTCGCCTTTACTACCGGGATCCTCTGGATTGCATTGAAATGCTCGTGAATCACCCTTTCCTAGCTGATAAACTGGATCTGGCACCCATGAAGGTGTACGATGGCCACCGGATGGAACGCATATACAACGAATGGATGACTGGTGACAGAGCATGGGAAATGCAGGTACGTTGTCCGTTGGTAGCAGCCGTCTAATTCTCAACACTCTATAGTCACGATTGCCCGCTGGTGCAACCTTGCTAGGTGCTATCTTATCCTCCGACAAGACCAACATCACAAACCTAACTGGAGGTCGCCTTGCACACCCACTTCTGATCAGTCTGGCCAATATTCGAATGAAGTATCGCAACAAGTCGTCAAGTCATGCGTTTCTCCTCACCACTCTCCTTCCCGTGGCGGAGTTTTTACACCCTTCCTCCCGAATGTGTACTGTTCTCAGCCATCGACTCATCCATCGTTGCCTGGACATAGTAGTTCAACCACTCAAACAGGCTGCCCGACACGGACGGATGGTCTCAGACTCTCTGGGCAATCTTCGCCTTTGTTACACTCTACTAGCTGCCTACATTGCCGACACCCCAGAAGCTGGTATGCTTGCTTGTGTCCGCGGGCGCACCTCCCACATCACTACTGCTTCATATAAGCAGTTCGGTGATTCCTTCCGTCATGAACCCAGATATGGATCAACAACATTGGCTCAACTCAACTCCGTCGACGTAGATCCATCAGATCTCCAGGCCTTTTTTGATGCATGCGAACAATATCGACTCAGTGGGGTACACCTGCCATTTTGGCGGGATTGGCCACTGTCCGACCCTTGTATCTTTCTCACGCCGGAGATGTTGCACCAATGTCATGGCGAATTCTATGATCATGAATTACGATGGTGTCTCAACTTGGTGGGGGCCAAGGAGGTTGACTTTCGTTACTCTGTTCTCCAGCCGGTGGTGGGATTTAGACGTTTCAAAGGTGGGATTTCCAACCTGAGGCAGGTTACAGGACGAATGCAGCGGGAGATTCAACGATATCTCATTGCCATCATTGCTGGGGCAGCTCCGCCAGCGTTCATTCGGGCCTTGCGAGCTCTCGTGGACCTTCGATATCTCTCACAAGCGACTTCAATCAGCGAGCACACGAAGTTGGAGATATTCAATGCTCTAGCGGTCTTCCATGACAACAAGGACATCATTATAGGCCATTTTGATAAATGGGTTAGGGTAAAGCCAGGGTTAAAGTGGTTAATATCTGTCCAAACACTGAAATCACGCAATGTGCTAAACATGAAAGTTGCGTGATTCGATGGTTATGTGATCTGTAGATCATGATGATAATTAAAATATTATTTAAATATGCTTCTTTACAAAGACCAGCACATAATCAAATAATCTTTCATGAAGGTGATGAAAGAGTCACCTATTTGTTTGATGATGTTAGATATTGTACTAAATTTGAAGTGTCCTATGAGTACATCAATATTCATAAATTCAATGCTTTCAAGTTCATAGACAGGAAATCAGAAGTAATCCATTAAATTACTATAGGCATATATGATCATATCATATATATATATATATACATTATACTCACTTCACATGACAGATATGTCACCAAACTTGTCCACCATCTATAGTTATAACAAATTAGCAGAAAGATAAAATAACATAATTATTCAATATTGGTAAAGTTGTGTACATTTACACATTAATACAATCTACAGGGAAAACAAATCACAGAGTGACTTAAATCATTTAAGTCAAAATAGTGAAATCACGCAATGTGGCTAACTTGGAAGTTGCGTGGTTTAACACTTGTATACAATAACATATAAAATAATTATGCTTAGCTAGTGATTTGATTTGCTGATGTAATATCTTGCAGGTGTCTAATCTAATATGTTTAGGGTCAGACCAAGGTCAGACTAACCTATAAATACTTCTATATGATCCTTTATTCACTCAATAACTAGTATAAATGAGTTCAGAAATGGGTGAGATATTGCAACTTCAGCCTGTAAAAATTGAAAATTGAGTCAAAACACGCAAGCCTGCCATAGGAGAAAATGCACAAAAATATAGTATACACTGATAGCTTTCATATGAGCCTATAATGACCAAAATTAGTCAAGAAATGGGTGATATATTGCAACTTTTAGTCTGTAAAATTGTAAATTGAGTGAAAACACAAAAGCATGCAAACCTGCCATTGGTGGAAATGCATGAAAATATATAGTATGAGCTAATGGCTTTAATCTGAGTCTATAATGACTGAGATTGGTTGAGTAATAGGTGAGATATTGCAATGTTTAGTCTCTAAAAATAGAAAAACAAGCCAAAACACAAAAACGCGCAAACATGCCATTGGCAAAAATGCGCGAAAATATAGTATGAGCTAATGGCATTAATATGAGTCTATAATGACTGAGATTGGTCAAGAAATGGATGAGATATTGCAACTTTTAGTATGTAAAAATTGCAAAATCAGTCCAAACACAAAAAATACACATACACACCATAGGTGGAAATGAGAGAAAATATAGTATGAGCTAATGGCTTTCATATGAGCCTATAATGACCTAAATCAGTTCATATTTGGCTGAGATATTGCAACTGTTAGTGAATAAAAATTAAAAAATAAGTCTAAACACAAATATGCAAGCAAGCAGAAGTGTGCAAAAATACCATATGAATTGAGAGCTTTTATATGAGCCCATAATGATCAAAATTGGTTAAGAAATGGCTAAGATATCACATTATCTCATCTAATAAAAATAAAAATGATTTAAAGTATACCAAATGTGCAATTTGGAGATCAGATTATTTGATTCATTGGCATAAATTTGGACATTTGATATTTGAGAGAAAGTATAGTGTTAATAATTACATCCCATATCATGAGAAATCATAATACTATTTTTGCAAATATATAGATCTTATCATTTGAGCAAAATTAGAGTGCCAACAATCATATCACTTATGAGAAACCAATCCCACACTCAGTGATATGATGTGATTTGGCACTTTTGTAAAAACTGTATTTAATACATACCTGAAGACACTAAAATCATGCAATATTTGAATAGATGGAATTGTCTGATTTGAGCTGTTATTGTTCAATTAGAGTTTGTGATTTGTGATGGAATCAGGCAACTACACTGCAGCTGATTTGTAATCTGACACAATCATATAATGTACTACAGTTTTTAGCAAATGACCATCTAGCTAAGGTGCCAAATTGCCACAACCTACTGGCCAGCTAACATCAGCCAATGGAGTGAAAATCTCAGCAAATAACAGAGTGGCCAATGCAAATGGAACTTGGCATGTTTGCTGACTAGCGGATGGGCTATGGATGCCTACATTCCACAGTTGACCAATCAGCCAACAACTGAAATTTGGCATGTTGTCAATTAGCCAATTATCCAAGCATGAATGCATTTCATAGTGGACCCATCAGCCAACAACTGAAACCAGCTGGCACTGGTTGGAGGATTCGCCCCCAAACACCCCATGTGAAGGTGCTAATCCTAGTTTTAGAAACATAATAAGTTAGTAGCTAAAACAAATCTCTAAGTATTTCTGTGAAGACAATATTTGTTGTTTTTGTATTCTGTTGATCAGGAGGAAAGATTACTTTGATATGATGAGGATGAGTGCATTGAGATAGTGCAACATAAAGTTGTCCATGAGAGAATATAGATGTACATAAATCTAATCCTACTACATGCTGAACGCTTTGACCTTGTCACTTATTAATGGTCATGGAAAAAGCAATGCAGACAGGAAACTGGATGCACCAAAGGGGAAAAGAACAATCTCCTTGGCTACTAACTCTAACATCATCCATGGAATAAATACAATTTCAGACTGATGACCTGCTTCATGTCCTCTGTGAAGCACATGACATTGTAGAACATGTCTATTGGAATCAACCAAGATCATGCAGGTGCTATTATAAAGACCTTGATGTGGATTGAGATTCCTCAGCAGCATTAAGGGAATTCCTTTTTTTTAGCTCCAACTTGTGCAATGGAAATCCAGAGGGATTTAATATAGAAGTAGCAGCTCTATACTATTTGATATTGATTGCAAACTCAATGTAATTATGTTGTTGTGTTACTCGAGTACCCTTATCCTCCCATATAAGTCATGGCCCATTTTTAGATTAACATTGCCCTAGGCCATAAGAGGTGTGAGTTTTGGTGTCCACTAAATTGTATTTTGGACTTTGTAATATTCACACGACCCCCTCAAGCTATCTATGAAAGGTATCCCATGTGTGTTAGCTGGTGCAAGCAATGTGATTTGGCATATTGCCGATCAGCCAATTGCCTAGGCATGAATGCATTCTGCAGTTGACTAATTGGCCAAAGTGAAAACTCAGCATGTTTGCTGACTAGCTGATGGGCTGTGGTTGCCTACATTCCACAGTTCACTGATTGGCCAACAACTCAATCTCAGCATGTTGCTAATTAGCCAACAAGTAGCCTATGGATTGTTTCAGCAAAATATTGTATGTATGTACTAGAGTGATGTTTTGGCATGTTAGGAAAGTAGTTTAGACCCTATGGAAGCACATACTGATGCAATTTCAGCACAACTTCCACTTGTTATTCAGTTATAAGAATACCTACAGTATATAGTCTAACTTGAAGTAGTTGTATTTTGGCAAAAGACTATATCTACTAAAGTGATGTTTTGGCATGTTATGCAAGTAGTTTAGACCCTATGGAAGCACATACTAATGCAATCTCAGTATAACTGCCACTTGTTGATCAGTTATGAGAATTATGCCTACATACACTCTAAGTAGTAAATATGTTTAGGCAAGTGATTGTATGTACTAAAGTGATGTTTTGGCATATTAGGCAAGTAGTTTGCACCCTATGGAAGCACATACCAATGAAATCTTGGCATAACTGCCACTTTTTAATAAGTTATGAGACATATGCCTATATACATACACTCTAAGTAGTAAATATGTTTCAGCAAAGAGTTGTATGCACTAGAGTGATGTTTTGGCATGTCAGACAGTCAATCAAGGACACATTGAAGCCCTTGCTGAAGCTATCAGCACAACTGCATATTGTTATTTAGTTTTGTGAAATGTCTCTACTATATATACTATAGGTTTTTTGTAATTATGTTGGGTCAAGGCTGGGTTATGCCAGGCATTTCAGTGAGTAAACTGCACATTTCAGAGGGTCATGGAAATGCGCAGTACTAAGA
>JBBPLA010000022.1:0-14469 GCA_038089515.1 Leccinellum crocipodium
TCAATCGGTAGGTCGAACAGTCCTTGACACTGATATGTTACTTACATATTCTAGGTTCGCTGATCGCAATATGGTCATGTGATATTATTTAGGCTTTGGTGTTGGTCATGTGCATACCAATCCTCCGAGGCATTTGTGTGACGACTTGAATAGGCTTGCAGAAATCCAACCTGACATCCTCACTACTATCAACCTGGAAGATAGCAGTGGTTCGAATGTTGATCACTTGGGGGCAGCTGATGGAGACATGCGACCAGTAGATTTCGATAGACTCTCAAGCAACTCTGATGACTTGGACAATTCATCTGACAATGAACTTCATCCCAGAGCAGAGGACCAGGTATATGGAGATTTGGATGTATGCAACTCTGATGAATGGGAGAGTGACTTGGACGACATCGAGTCCAGAAAATATAAGTACTAGGTATCTATGCTACTATATAATTATGCTCAGGCACTGCTTGAGTCAACGAGTGTTCAAGACATATCTCCTGTCCCCTGCCATTAGTCGGGTGTTTAATGGGTTATGGCCAAAGATCCAGGTCCCAGCAGCTTGGCCACCCACTGCATATTCCATATGTTTATTGAATCATTCAATGTGGCAGATCTGCAGAACTTTGCAGTCGTAGTATGACTTGGCACTCTGATTCAGACTCTGACCAATTCTTTAACTAGACCTTATTTCGAGTTGTCTCAACGACATGGTGAATTCCAAGCGTTGCCTATCCAGCATCTAGTACAATTGGGAGGACTGGTACTACTAGCAGAGATTTGGTAGCCTTGACAGTAAGCACGACCGGATCAGTAGCCTGAGGCTGACTTGAAGGAGAATTAGGATTGTGAGACGTTTTGCACTTGTCAAATTTCTGAAAGGTTTCAATACCAGACTTGAAGCACATGGGTAGCAACGGCCCCATTCCTTGCTCAGGGGGTTCTAATGGAACCACAGACCTCAGTTTTTCTGGCTAATTCTCTCCCAGGAGTATCTCAGCAACCTGAACTCTGAGCAGAATAGAGTCGAGTATGGAGCAAGTAAAGCAGGTAACAACAGCAGTCCCAATGACTGCAATGCTGCACCTCTGACCTGTGCAACTGAAGGTACCATGCTTATTGAAGATACATGCCTCAATTCTGACTTGATCTTGGTTCAGGGTACTTCTACCACAACCACATTGAACTCGATATCTCCCAATACATCTATTATCCTTCCGTTCAGCAACAAATAATGGTGTCTTCATTTGTTAGCCATTTGGTTCACAAAGAGTCCCCCCTTTGATACCTTCTCATTTTGTACAGCAATCACATCTGACCCTTCCATTGTCATCTTCCCTCATCAATGGCTTTGCTGTTCCATTACAGCAGGGCCCCCAGTACTGACCATTCATTCCTATGAGAGCCACTTGTTTGCAATCTAGTCTGACTGTCGCATTTCTGTAACCCCAAGCCACTGTCACAAATCCATTCAGACAAAGTATGCTCCTTCTTCAGGTAACTGAGATGCCTATGTCCAATGACAATGAAATCTCACTGATGACTCCATTGCCTCTGCTTCAACCAGATCCCTTATTCCGGATGTTGTGCAATCTGCAACCACAACCGACTGGGTGCTCTCTGGTGCTCAATTTGAATGGAACAGGTTAAAATTCATTGGTGAAATCGCATCAATCACTCATTCAGTGTTCAAGTTACTTCTGTTGTGCCTGTTCCTAAGCCACCAATTCTTTTGGAGCTCTCCATGAGTCTCAAGCAGTTAGGCATGGGTGATAGCCAACCATTGCCCTGTCATCTAGCAATGAAGGCATGTGGGTATTTGTCAAGTGGGAGGATCTTGGGTACGAGGAAGGTCAGTACTCCATGCTTGTATGTGAAAATACCTCTTTGATCCTTATATAGCATCTTAGTGCCATGGAGAGCCCGTGTTCAGTGCTTATGAGCCAACATTTTATTGATTCTCGGAGAGTTTCTGTCAAACGTACCATCAAATGAGATCTTGATGAACAACCTAATCTTGGACAGAGTAACCAACTCAAGCTCATGTGATTACAAGTTGGTAGCTTTATTGTGATCAGGCACTTTTGTTTATAAGCCTACAGATCGATAGGCTTAACTGGTTAACTGAAGGAATCGATAGGCATATATATTAGTAAACGAAACAGGTTTGGTTCATCATTCACTATATCTCTCTGTTTTCTCTGACTTATCCATTGCTTTACAGAGTGAAGCAGTCTGGATCATTGCATTTCTCAGGACATTGGTCAAAAAGTTTGGCATGGTTCCTGCTCTTGTTGTTGTTCCGAACTCCACAATTACCAACTGGATTTGGGAATTTTCGCCCTGGGCTTCCAAAACAAGAGTGATACCCTTTTTCGGGGAAGCTATGTTGTGGGATGTGATCATGCAATATGAATTATTTCATGGATCGAAGCACAAGCTGAAATATCATGTCCTCGTCACTACATACGAGACTGTCATGAACCCCAAGGATTTAACCTCCGTCTTGAAGAGTGTGGGTCATTGGGAGATCCTGGTAGTGGATGAGGGTCAACGCTGCGACTTTTTCTCTTTTTTCATTTGTGAGTATTGGGTTTCACATTCGTCACAAGTTAAAAGTGATAGTAGTCTGCTCTTCAAGAAGTTGAATGAAGTTCAAGCCAATTCACCAGATCATCATAGCAGGGGTTAGCCAACGTTCATCTTGTCAAAAATTTTTGTTCAACATTTTGCCCCAGACCCCATCTGTGAATTATTCAAATTGACAATTTTCCTTGATTGCAATAAATGGCAGGATCTTGAGGCACTTGAGAGGGAGTATGATGAGCTCGATGAAGATGTGCATCGATTGCATGTGGGATTAAAGCCATACTTCCTGTGCCACATCAAGAGTGACGTACTCCAACTCCCACACCAGGTATTCAAGTTCCCCATCGAGTACTACAACCTACTGAACATGCTTTTGTAGAATGAGGCCATTGTGCCACTCTCAATGACTCCTCTGCAGAAGGAGATCTACCAAGCTCACTTGCAAATTTCGCCCCTCAAGCCAGAATTTAGACATCCTCAAGTATCTTACACAAGTATCGACTGTCACAGCAGGTCAGGTGGGGGCCATATAACCAACTTGAATATGTTGAACCTTTCTCACAAATCATACCAGGTGCATCCAACACCCCTACCTGATATCTATGACATTGAACCTCATGGCCTTGAGCCACACGAGGCTCATGAGAAACTGATAGACACAAGTGCAAAGCTTCAACTACTGAGACCACCACTATTAAAGCTCAAGGGAAGAGGATATCACATTCTGATCAGTCAAGTATATCTCACTTTTTCATATAGCTCCATTGTTCAATTGATCTCCTCAGTTTGTCATTGATCTCAACATTGTCGAAGACTTCTTGAAAAGCGAGGACTACAAATATCTGAGAATGGTAAGGGTCACCAGTTTCTGAGGGTGCCTTGATTTACCCTCATCCAGGATGGTGAAACGAAGCATGGACGAGTTTAGCAAGCCAGATATCTGCTCACCACTCATGCTGGTGGTGTTGGTATTAATCTTTATACAGCAGATACAATCATTATATATGATCCATATTTCAATCCTCACCAGGTTCTGTGATGGCTTCTAATTCTGACACTGCCTGGCTGATATCATTCCTTAGACCTTCAACTATGAGGAAATTTTGCTTCACTCTTAACATGCTCTGAATATATATCCAGGCAATTGCTCGCTTGCATCGTTATGGTCAACGGAAGACATGTCTTGTGTTCAAATTCATGATAAAAGACATCGTTGAAGGTGAGTACTACTTTTTAGAGAGCCATCCCTATTCAATGTTTTGCAGAGTGGATAATGCAGGCGGGTAAGAAAAAGCTAGTCCTCGACCATTTGATCATGCAGAAAATGGATGACGATGAGAATGGTGGTTGTGACCTGAAATCGATTCTCACTTTTGGAGCCATGACACTCTTTGAGGAAGGGGAACAAGGTTCAAAAGACATTGTTCATGTGCACCATCTCGGCCTCTTTTCCCAGTGCCACTTTAACCATCACATTCAGACAGTGACCATGACCTCGATAAACTCATAGAGAAAACAGAAGCTGATGGAGACAAAAAGGACATTGCCTGTGAGTCTGGTCTGAATTTCAACTTCACCAAGGTATGGGTGACAGAGTAGGGCGCCTTGGAGGACGTCAGAGACACTGTAGCTGACATTGGTGACCATGAAGATTTGATGAAGATTCATGGGTCTGAGCGCTAGATCGTATGCTGTGAACAGAGGCATGGACCTTGTGACTGCAATACAATGGAAAGCTCCTCGAATCTCATCGAGTACCAGGAAATCAAAATCTTGTTGAATCATACAGAAGATGAATCACTGGAATACAGAGTGTGTATTATTCTATGAACAATAAGTTGAAGAACACCTACAGAGAGCTGCTATCGAGGCAGACATTATACAGTTGAGGTCAAGGTCATCTATTGTCTGGCCAACCCCTCAAACTGGTAGCCAAACTAGGATCCACTTCGATGTCCGTTGTGTTTCCATTGAAGTCCACCATGAGTTGTCCTCGCTGACTCAGAAGGCACCTGCATGTAAGCCTTTTCCTCCTCTGCAGGGGGTGACATGTCAAGGGAACGGGGTTGCCCTCCAGCAAAATCAGGAGAGCATTAATATTATGAACAGCTATTCACTCACTATCTGTGATGCTGCCTTCTAAACACATGTCTTCCCTCAGGCCAAACAGAGTGTCTGAAAATTTCCTGAAGTAGAAACAAGAATAGGATCTCTGATTGCCCTGTGTGTCTCCACCTTTCGTGCATACAATATTGTTGTATGTTCGTCTAATTGAGAAAGCTATTTTCAAATTCTTACCCAACCTTGATTCTAGCATTACCAAGCAGAATTTGTGGTTGTCTGACAGCGGATAGTCAAGAAACTTTGCCATCTTTTCAAGCAGTGGAAGCAGGCTGGAACTGAGGAATCGCAGTCCACCAGCTCCAGCCCTCCAGGACACAAAACACCACTATGAGAATAACAAACTCAACCACTGGCATTTCCTTGGTTGTATCTTTGTTTGTGCCCATGAACAACTCAGAAGAGAACACCGCCACCCCTTGATGGTGATCTTAACCACTTTCAAATCCTCTTCTGACCACGACCCGATTGTCCCCTAAGCGTGGTATTTCATGGAATCGATGACCTTCAGGTCCCATTCATTGAAGCTAACGTCACACAAGTCAGCACAATGAGTGAGACGTTTTCGGTGGTGCATGCTTGTTGGTGCTGGTGTTGGAGAAAAGAAGCAGCTTGTTGTGGGGGGAAAGCATGACAATCGTAGTCATAGTATGCATGCAAGATCCTTTACCTGGACGGCCCATACCTGCCCCATAGTTCTGCCAGTGGCAACTCATTGGACTCAAAGAAGACATACTCTTGTGGGAAGAGCATCTGAATATTCTTCAGATCAGTGTAATAGACTCTGGAGGCCCACAACGTGACACAGCGAAGATGCCACAATGACCATGATGACTTGGAGGGTACTAATCTCTATACTATTAGGTGCTGTTAGCCGGTGGATGGCACAGCATGCGTGCGTGTATTTACCTTTTACACTAGTAGTTTGTTGGAAAAAATATTTGAGCATTATAATATGGGCTGACTAAAACAGCTTAAAATGAACATTTACACCTATCGTGCTGCATTGCCAACCAGTTACAGTTGAGTTACAATCATCATTGTAATGCATTGCAATTACATTATCATGATGTGATAACTTAAAAAAACCATTATAATCACCAAGAAAACCTGTTTATGCCATAATAAGCTATTAGCATGTTTCCCAGGTTTTTCCAACATTGTTATGCAATCACATTAATATTCATCTATTCATCTGGTGGTGCGGATGACGGCAGACAGTTGTCCCTCTTGTGCCGAGCAAGGTAAGTGGGTGAAGTGTCTACTTGCATGATGTGGTTCTTGAATTCTTGTCCCCACTATCAAACTATTGATGAAGCCAAAGTCTAGGTGAGACCAGGGTACACCTCCCCTCCCACGACCTGCAGGTATAGCGTTCATTCGTCCACTCCAAGTCATCCTGTATAAAAGTTGCCACTTTTTTTTTGTCAAGGCTGGCAGTTGCTACGAATCGGGTCCAGGCATGCCTAGAAAAACTTTGCTTTCAAGGTTTGCTAATCTTTATAGCTCCCGTTTTGCAATTTGCTCATCTGTTTACAGTCTAAGAGTGCCACATTGAAATGGTCGATGCTCGAAATTGTGCAAGAGGGTGAGCTCTATGGTGGCATTCTGTCTTTCATTCTGCTCTGTGAATATCTTGCATTCGAGTTCCTATGCAATGACATGTAAATGCATAATGCCAATCCACTCTTTGTTTTTCACTTCCCCAGTCACCTCCATCCTTACCACCTTCAAGTTCCTCCACAGTGACACGATTACACAGGATACATCTATGTTCATTGGCTTTGGAATGACAACCCCCTCATCTGCGCTCTCTGTCCTCAATGCATACATCGTGCAGCAGCCTTCTGCATCTCATACAGCCACATTCTCCCTCCATCTCACAGAAGGATGGGCTCAAATACTACCTCGCATTCGCCCATCCCCATTGCATTCACGAAGCTCCATCCCCCAAAGATATGCTCTTTGACCGAGTCCATGTGACTGACCCCTCCCTAAGAGATGCAGACTCCCTCCCTGTGAGGCAGCAATCAACAGGGACACACAGCTGAGCATCAGCGCTCAGCCTCGCAATCTCCCACTCCCCAGTACCCCCAGAAACTCTCCCACCTATTCTCTCCAGACCTATCCCCACCGCGCTTCTTCCTCTTATTGCATGTCTTTCCCTTATCATACCCCTCAGGGCTCTTGCTGTGAGAACGGAACAATTCCAGAAATGATCGCTTGAGTCTGCAACAATGGCTCGAGGCCGTCACAGACCTTTCCACTATGTCACCCATCTCTGATGACTATCAGATCCTCTGCCTTCGTCTCTGCCAACACTTGTAAGTACGTCGGTTCAAACGCTGACTCTGTTCTCTAAAAATATACTGGAACATGTCTGAGAACAAGACGCCTCTCCCTCCCTTCCCACATTTTCCAGCTTACCGACAATGCTTATTACCATATGCACCGCATGGCTCAGGACAGTCTATCATCATCAGGTATGTTGTAGCTTTTCAAATTTCGACGCTTGTATTTATCTGTATTCCATATTTTTGTTGCAGCCTGTGCAATATCAAGTCGCTTGACTACTATCTCGAAAGTGACCTTTGGTGGCTGCACCTTCGAGTGAGCAGAATTATCTTCTGTTATCTGATAGCTGACACATCGCCAGGGCTCGCTAACCCTGTACTGCTATCTTCGCCAGCAAGCTGGTGGTGGCACTCATCCAAATGGTGTTCGTGATAACGATGCCAACTGCTTCGAACAACTCAAGCTGGCACTCAAATCCATTGGGCTATCCAAGCAGCATGTTGCAGCCATATCAAGACACCTTTATCTACTGCCAACCCATTCGTGGAATCATCAGGTACCAGGCCATTGCCCTCATATGGGCAGTGCTACCTGTTACCTCCAAAACTCATTTTTCCTGCTCCCCAGAACCCTTTTAACAAAGAAGTCAATGTCTCCACCCACTGCCAACCCATGTGCAGTTTCATCAGGTATAGGTAATGCTACTCATTGCCTCCAAAGCCCAGGGTTTGTGCTCCCTGGAACTTACAGTTAAGATTGTATTGGTATTGTTATCACCAGGTATCAGTGCTGTCGTTGCATACTCACCCTTATTTCAAGTCACTCACCACATATTTAAGCATTCTTCCTTCAAGGTCGGTCCAATGGATCATTCAGGGTACCCTACATTCACTGCCAACCACTTCAATGGGCCTGTCGCTTATTCCTCTGAGGTTCCTCAACCGCAACCTCAATTTATTCAATCCTGACTTCATTTCCCTTCTCTGCAGTGCAGAAGACCCCCAGGTTGATCACTGAATAGCAGCCAGTTAAGCCAATGTGCATGCCCTCATCACATTATGAAGGCACCATCAAGTGAATGTCGACTGTCCACGAGGACAAGGATGCCAATATCGAAGCCGTGTTACCAATGATTCTCGTCTCGACTAGTACTACTGTATATTCAAGGTGTTGACCAGCTCGTCAAGCTGGTCTGCAATCCAAAGACAAAGGTGCGCTGACTAGACCCTTCAATCAATTCCCTGCTTAACTTTTGCTAGTACATACTTCAATTTCATCATACCCATGACCTGGTCTGAGGACAGCACCATTCACAATGTCTGCAAAGCACTCGTTTTCTGTCTCCACGACCCAAATACGATAGTGTGCAACGAGTCTGCTAATACAGTTCCTAGTCCCTCACTTGGATTCGCATGGATCGTCTTCAAAGCCATGATCATTTGCAATGATGCAACCAGAAATGTCACCTCTCATGTCACCTCCATTTGTGCAACATATTTTCTGGAGACGCACCTTAGAACATGCAACACTATGTGGTATGTCTCGACTTTTATATACAAGGATGCAGGGAATTGAAATGATGCAATCAAAGTACATGTGGAAACAAACTGCAGTGTGCGCGTCAACAACTCCATCAAAGAATACATGGCCTACTACACTACTGCATTGCCTTCTGAGTCGTCGTCCACTAAATCTAAACTTCCAAACTTCCTCGGAGAAGCAAAACAATTATTAACTGCAAACTCCATGTAATGACAGTTGAATAGAGTGAGGGAGAGAGAGAGAAAGACAGTACAAATGATGATTGATCCCCTTGCAGAATGCTGAGTGAGTCCTGACCTGATAGATCATCTCTGACTGTCTAATAAGCCACATATGTTCAGTTCTATTTAGATGACCGAGAAGACAAACTCACTATTCATTCTATTTAGGTGGGTAACGAGGGCATGATCAATGTACCTGGTGAGGAGTGCCATTCATATATTGACCTTGCTTCTGCGGTCAAACTGAATGGGTCACCAAGCACTTTGGTGTCATGTCACAAATGATGTTGGACATATAGGTGTTCATATTACTTCATCACCTATATTCCTATAAGACCGGTTTACCGATTGACCGATATTTAGTACACATGTGTACTAACTATCTTCTTACCTAAGTCTCTGATCATGTGTCTTGATAGACCATATCACATGACTTATTACTTACATAATACTATAGAATGTCATAGAACATTCTAGTGTTACGATGTACCCCTCTGTTTTCCTTCATTCTTCTCATTTCCTCTATTCACTACGCTTTTCTCTGCTCTCTAGTCTTTCGATTGTACTATAAGTATCCGCATCATTCCTAGACTCTTCTACTGCGGATTACTCATCATCCCGATTTCCTCCATCCCTGTTTCTTCCGTTCCTATTCTTCCCAGCCATGCTTAGACATCCGCAGCTTCTTACTCATCCTGTAACATAGCCCTCCGCAGCTTCTTACCCATCCATACTGTGGATGACTCATTTCCTTCCATACCATTCCACGGTATTCCATCTCGTAGGTAGTATAAAGGGACACCGTCCCTCTCATGTAACCCTAAGCTAGAGCTACTTGAATATCATCGCTCTTAGCCCATCCTTCGTCTCTGAGCGTGTGCTCTCCTTAGTCTGCAAATCTTCTCTGTTGAAGTTTGCCCTTTGAACCCTTAGTCCCAAGACCCCTCGAGTATACGACCGACCTTACCCAAGGCCAGTCATAACATCTAGAGTATTCTTCTATCGTAGTATAGTCTTATCTGCTATCTCTGACTAACATCATAGAGATTAGCCTTATGTAATCAGTCTAGACTCTTCTAGATGATTCCGTTTATCTTTCTTATCTTCCTTCTCTCATTGGTAGATAAGAGTAGGTGCCTGGGTGACTCAGATCAGCCTTATCATCCAATAGGATGACGCTGACTGATCAGCTTACAGATCATGCTTACTCATGATGACTGATGCTGACTGATACTAGATAAGAGTTCTATTTGCTATTGGCTAGAACATCTTTTGTAAGACTATGGAATATTCTATAGAGTCACATGACCTTCTCTACAACATTCCATAACCACAATACATACAAATACTTAGTATGTATATAAGGGAGACCACTTCCCAGTATCTCCCTTAAGTAGTTCTCCCCTGGAGATATACCTAGTTACCCAGAGCCCCACTACTGACTTGTACATACGTACTTGTGAATCCATTACTACTCCTTCACTGTGTGACTAGTGCCACTAGCACACCTCTCACCTCTTCTGGTCTACTCAATGTACTGCCCTGGTACTGCAATTACCAGTTGAGCATACAGAAGGCCTTGCCACACCTTCAACCTTGACCTCGAGCTGCACACCATTGAAGCTACAGCTAAGTATGCTACGCTCTAACTTCAATAAATGAAGTACAGAATTTCTGAAAGGTTTCAATACCATACTTGAAACATGTGGGTAGCAACAGCCCCATTCCTTGCTCAAGCAGTTCTAATGGAATCACAGACCTCAGTTTCACTGGCTAATTCTCTCCCAAGAGTATCTCAACGACCCAAACTTTGAGCAAAATAGAGTTGAGTACAGAGCAAGTAAAGCAGGCAACAACAGCAGTCCCAATGACCGCAACACTGCACCTCCAGCTTATGAGCTGAAGATACCATGCTTGTTGAAGATATGTACCTCAATTCTGACTTGATCACCAAGATACCACATTGAACTCAATGTATTCCAACACATCGGCCAAATCACCATCTTTCACCTCCTGGTGTTACTAGGACACTAGTCGTATCATGATGACTTTTTTGACTCTATTGAAGGGGAACACCAATCCTACTTCTGATCTAATTATAACGAAATTTGCAGGTCTGCTGGCAACCATTTCCAGTGGCAGCCTGAGGCAAGTGCACAATCCTTTTGTTCAGCAACAAATGACCAGTGGTTTTACTTCTCAGCCATTTGGTGCACAAGTACAGGTACAATCTGCAGGCTTTCTCCCATCTATGCCTTTCTACTGTCACAATAGATTCACCAGTACTGGCCATTCTCGGCACCCATTCCCATACAAGCCACTGGTATACAATCTAGCCAAACCGTCACATTCCTGCAACCTCAACCCTCTGGCGTGAATCCTTTTAGACAAACGTGCTGCTTCCACAGGTAACTGGAATACCTATGCCCAAACAGCTCAACAATGACTAGATCCCACCAAAATCTCCATCACCTCTGCCTCAACCAGATCCCCACTTCTGAATGTCGTGCGATCTGCACTCACAGCCGACTGAATAACTTGTGCTGGTCTCACAACTGAGGCTCTCAAGTGCTCAAGTTGGAAAAAATGGGCCATTCCAAACCTGCATCCACACCACTTGCTATGAACCCACAACCAACTGGCTTACACCTCTCATCATGGAACGGACAGAAATTGAAGACTCTGAATCAGGCATGGTCATTCAGGTGGATAGTGGATATGTGAATGATGATGTAGGGATCATCTTGGTGTGTCATTGCTGTCTATCTCTTTGTTCTAGCGATTTTCTTCGTCAGTTGCATGGCACCTTGGTGCTCAATCTCTGCCTCTCGGTTGATGTGGCTTGCACCTTGGGATCGGTCCACCATCTTCTGTAGCCCATTTATGGCATCTCTGACAGGTTAGAATCACCCCATTTGATTTTGGTGTAGATGACTTAGGTACATTCAATATGGTATGCTAATGTTGTCTGTGTTTACAACTCACATGGGCACTCTGTAAGCTCAACATGCATGGGTCTTTCTCATTGTTGCGTGGGCTTAATTTCGTCTCTCACAGTCGATCACTCATAGGTCCTTGTACTTGCATTCTCCCTCTCGATTGGCTCACCCTCGTATTCTTCCTGTCAACCTGCATTTCTCTGCATTTTTCTGACTCTACGCCTGTTCTTTGCACCTGCACTCCCATGTGTGATGTCTGTGTTCTGTCCAACAACAAACTTTGCCACCCGTTTCATGTATGCACACCACAAGCCTTTTCAGGAGGTTCAGAACATTCAGTGGGCTTCTCCAGTCAATCTGTCTTGTTGTTATACTTGCCCATGCCTTCCATTCCTTCTTCCGGCTTGCCTGACTCTCATTTGATCATCATTTTAATATGCATTTGGTTCGTTCGTTCTTTCAACTCTGTGGATGTATCTGGATGGTGTGCATCGTCATCCATCGCTTCCTCATGACAGTCCTATACTGCCATCATCATCTGGGATGCCATGTGATATGCTCTGTGCACTCGCGCCAGTCTTGGGGTCGTTGTCATGGTTTGGTTCTTTGTTGCTCACCATCCGTTTCGCGTGCCAGTGCATGGTTATCGTTCTGACTGATTGGTGGGTACTTTGGTATTCATAAGTCTGTCTACAATTCTACCGTTCAACTATGTAGAGGTATTCATTTGGCAAGTTGGCTTTTAACGTTATCATGGTCTCTGATTGGACTAAAAACCATATCTCTTATGTCTCTCGAATCCCTCTCGGATGGTGGAGAGCGGACCCCACTGTGAAATGATGTCACTGTGGGCATCGCATGGCAATGCAAAAGTGCTGATGGGAGTTCGAAGGCTTTCCTCCTCCATATCCTGAATTGCAACCAATCTATCTGGGGTCAGGCACCTTGCATGCCCCCGCCACCTCTGCAAGCTTGCCAACTCCCTCGATAGGTTTATGATCAGAAGCTGGTATGTCGGAAAAACCGAAATCGTTATTGTGATGTCACGTTTTGTCACGCTTTTATCATAGTAGTATTAAAGTGTCATTGCAATGCCGTTACAATACATTGAAATAGTTGCGTTTGTATTTTAATTTAATTTTAATGGTCAAAATCGCCCCAAGACTTTGTGACGAAGGTGTGACTAGTCACAGTGATGTCACAATGTCTTGGGATGGTTTTGACCATTAAAATTAAATTAAAATACAAACGCGACTATTTCAATGCTATTGCAATACATTGCAATAACAATTTAATACTATTATGGTAAAAGCGTGACAAAAGCGTGACATTACAATACATTTTTAGTTTTTCCGACAAACTATTTGTATGACTATGTCTTTTTTTTTATTAGCACCCATGTTGTGACAGACTTTCTTATGTAGTATATAGTAGTATGTACTATGTACTATGTATTATGTAGTGCCATGACCAGCTTGAGCTGACTCTGAGTCAGCTTGAGCCACTCATTCAACATTATATGCCAACTGCCAAAGGCACAGCTCATGGTGGCTAAACCATATGAATGGCAGCTCCATAGCTGGTGTGGTTTGACTCTATGAACCAAATAATGCCTTGAGTCAGAAATAGCCAAGCTGAGTCAAGTCAAGTCAAGCCATGGCCCATGGGCCTACTATGTGATGGTATCCCCTTTTTGTTTAATTTTCAAATAACAGAAGGTCAGCCATTGATTATCTCACATTTTTCACATAACAATAACATGTGCATCTTTTCTGCTCTGCTCTTTTCATTTATAGCATGTGTGTTGCTTATCATATTATTAATTCATCTACATCATTAATGGACTTTTCAACCTACTTTTATGCTTATATCTCCAGCTGGTCAGCTCTCTATTATTATACAATAATATGATAATGTAATACATTATGGATTTCATTTATTAAAAACAGTGAGTTATGTTTCAACAGAAAAGCTATAATCACATTTTAATCATTAATTTTCCAACCATTATAGAAGATATATTATTGAACATGGTGAAGCATTATTATACTAATAACCAATATTTTGGATTCTCACAGATGGTAGGCATTATATTCTTTGTTTTACTTTCACTGTATTTGTTTACTGATTTCTTCATAATTTCTGTTGCAGACTTGTTCGCAACCTAGCTTTAATCTCTAGTTTAGGGTTAGACTTAGCCAACCCCTTAGCTAACTCCCAATATATCATTCCCCTATCATCATCTTATCTGATAGTGAGTTATCTTATCAGGTCATGTGACTTCTTAGTCATCACTGTTAGCGCCTAGCGCATCATGTGATCTATCATTTATTACTTGTTTACCTCTATTGTCATTATTATAGATGCTAGTACTTATTCCCACGATCATCGGCATCCATCCTTCATCACCGATAGATCTCCCAATCTTGTATCTTCATAGATCTCGATCATTAGTCATTCATATATCTATAGATCTGCCACTGCACAGCAGCAGTGCTTCTAACCACATTCCCACCAGATCTTCCATTGTATTCCCATGATGTCTATAGCTGCCACACTACATTCCTTGCTTCTTACATAGCCTTTAATATTGTATGACTTATAGTTTACTGTATATAGGCAAGACCTGCCCTTAAGGCATGGTCCATGCACATGTACTTGTATATATAAATACAGCAACCTTGAAGACTAGACCCCCAGTCTAGTTCTTCTCAGCCTTTGACCCATCATCAGGTCTGACACATAAGAACAGAATTACTTATCCATTATCC